>JASKUP010000372.1:0-15000 GCA_030448955.1 Trichopoda pennipes
GTTGCAAAGCTGAAACTTAAAGGAATTGACGGAAGGGCACCACCAGGAGTGGAGCCTGCGGCTTAATTTGACTCAACACGGGAAAACTTACCAGGTCCGAACATAAGTGTGTAAGACAGATTGATAGCTCTTTCTCGAATCTATGGGTGGTGGTGCATGGCCGTTCTTAGTTCGTGGAGTGATTTGTCTGGTTAATTCCGATAACGAACGAGACTCAAATATATTAAATAGATGCTTTCAGGATTATGGTGTTTGAAGCTTTTTGTAACCTTCATTCATGAGCATAGTAAAATGTGTAAGTGTTTGATGATGTCTACAAGAGTGGAGCCGTACCTGTTGGTTTGTCCCATTATAAAGGACACTAGCTTCTTAAATGGACAAATTGCGTCTAGCAATAATGAGATTGAGCAATAACAGGTCTGTGATGCCCTTAGATGTCCTGGGCTGCACGCGCGCTACAATGAAAGTATCAACGTGTATTTCCTAGACCGAGAGGTCCGGGTAAACCGCTGAACCACTTTCATGCTTGGGATTGTGAACTGAAACTGTTCACATGAACTTGGAATTCCTAGTAAGTGCGAGTCATTAACTCGCATTGATTAAGTCCCTGCCCTTTGTGCACACCGCCCGTCGCTACTACCGATTGAATTATTTAGTGAGGTCTTCGGACGTGATCACTGTAACGCCTCGTGTGTTACAGATGTTTCGCAAAAGTTGACCGAACTTGATTATTTAGAGGAAGTAAAAGTCGTAACAAGGTTTCCGTAGGTGAACCTGCGGAAGGATCATTAATGTGTTCCTTACCGTTAAACAAAATTATAATATTAATGAATTTTAGTATTATAATTAAAATTATAAGTGCTTGTCACAAAAATCATATATAAGCCAAAAATCATATATAAATGAGAAAAATATCTAAAATTGATGTATCAAAAAATAGCGGGTAAAAGCGATAAAAAAGGTAACAAATGAACGTCATTCTTATTAGTGACGACGATGTTTACATGGATGTCTAAAAATGAAATATCTAATGATGTCTAATAATGAAATGTCTAACAATGAAATGTCTAACAATAAAATGAGATAAACATAAGTGAAAATGAAATGTGAAATATCTAAAAATAAATGGGATAAGTGGTAAAAGTGTGCTAAAAAGAGGTAACAAATGGATCGTCATTGTATTTAGTGACGTTGAATGAATAAAACATAAAATTATAGTTGTACTTATATATTTATATAAGTTAATATTATGTTCTTTTGGAACTAAGACATTCGCAACATAAATTTTATGTTTATAAAGTATTGAATATTATTGAAGGAATTGATATATGCCAATTAATTTTTTGGTGTATTTTTGATTTCTTTCAATAAATATATTTGTGAATTGCTTATTTAAAATAAAATAAAATTATCACTCTAAGCGGTGGATCACTTGGCTCATGGATCGATGAAGAACGCAGCAAACTGTGCGTCATCGTGTGAACTGCAGGACACATGAACATCGATATTTTGAACGCATATCGCAGTCCATGCTGTAATGTACTTTAATTTATAATTAGAGTGCTGCTTGGACTACATATGGTTGAGGGTTGTAAGACTATGCTTAACAAGTTGCTTTTAATTATAATATATTAAAATCTCTATAATAATTTATTATGTAGAGATTTTTTTTTTTTTATAATTTTTTTAAAGCACATATTGTATTATTGGATAGAATTAATTCATAATACTAATATATAAAGATATTAAAATACCTCTCATTAAATAAAATCAAAATAAATTCTTTTATTTTGTTGAGGAAGGTCTAGCATAAAATAATTTATGAATCTAGAATTGTCTCATTTAAGAAATAAAAAGAATAAAAATATCCATTCCGCTCTATGGATAAATGAATGTGTGTGCTTTTTATGGGTTTGGGCACAAAATACACATTAACATTTGCACAAATGCAAATTTATATAACACTATAAGGTGGCATTTTTTTGGTAAAGTGGCGGCCCCTTGTGTAGCAGAACAGAAAAAAAAAAGATTTTATTTATGAATTGGTAGTTATGATATATATTTTAGTTAAAATAAAAATTAACTTTTATAATTATACAACCTCAACTCATATGGGATTACCCCCTGAATTTAAGCATATTAATGAGGGGTGGAAAAGAAACTAACAAGGATTTTCTTAGTAGCGGCGAGCGAAAAGAAAACAGTTCAGCACTAAGTCACTTTGTCTCTATGGCAAATGTGAGATGCAGTGTATGGAGTGTCAAATTTCTAGTATGAGAAATTAACGATTTAAGTCCTTCTTAAATGAGGCCATTTACCCATAGAGGGTGCCAGGCCCGTATAACGTTAATGATTACTAGATGACATTTCCAAAGAGTCGTGTTGCTTGATAGTGCAGCACTAAGTGGGTGGTAAACTCCATCTAAAACTAAATATAACCATGAGACCGATAGTAAACAAGTACCGTGAGGGAAAGTTGAAAAGAACTCTGAATAGAGAGTTAAATAGTACGTGAAACTGCTTAGAGGTTAAGCCCGATGAACCTGAATATCCGTTATAGAAAATTCATCATTATGATTTTAATATATATAAAAAATATATATTATAATAATGGTGTGCATTTTTTCTATAAAGGACATTGTAATCTATTAATATTAAATTAAATATTTATCATAAGATCAATATGCGTAAGTTTATTCAAATTATTTTGCTTGCAATTTAATATAGAATAAATGCTTTTGATTTGATAAAGTATTGATAGTTTTATTATATATAGTGCTTAAATAAATTTTTATTTTATAATGGCATATTAATTATTGATTTTTATGTTTATTATATGCACTTATATGATTAACAATGCGAAAGATTCAGGATACCTTCGGGACCCGTCTTGAAACACGGACCAAGGAGTCTAACATATATGCAAGTTATTGGGAATAACAAACTTAATAGCGAAATTAACATAACTTTTTAATGGGATTAGTTTTTAGTATCTATTTTTAATAGTCTATTAATTCAATCCCGGGGCGTTCTATACAGTTATGTATAATAATATTTATATTATTTATACCTCTATCTAGAGCGTACCTTGAGCATATATGCTGTGACCCGAAAGATGGTGAACTATACTTGATCAGGTTGAAGTCAGGGGAAACCCTGATGGAAGACCGAAACAGTTCTGACGTGCAAATCGATTGTCAGAATTGAGTATAGGGGCGAAAGACCAATCGAACCATCTAGTAGCTGGTTCCCTCCGAAGTTTCCCTCAGGATAGCTGGTGCATTTAAAGATTATGTAAAATAATCTTATCTGGTAAAGCGAATGATTAGAGGCCTTAGGGTCGAAACGACCTTAACCTATTCTCAAACTTTAAATGGGTAAGAACCTCACCTTTCTTGGTATGAAGGTTGTGGTTGTGATATAATGTGCCCAGTGGGCCACTTTTGGTAAGCAGAACTGGCGCTGTGGGATGAACCAAACGTAATGTTACGGTGCCCAAATTAACAACTCATGCAGATACCATGAAAGGCGTTGGTTGCTTAAAACAGCAGGACGGTGGACATGGAAGTCGTAATCCGCTAAGGAGTGTGTAACAACTCACCTGCCGAAGCAACTAGCCCTTAAAATGGATGGCGCTTAAGTTGTATACCTATACATTACCGCTAAAGTAGATGGTTTATGTTCAATCTCGGTTGAATTAATAAACTTTGAAACTTTAGTGAGTAGGAGGGTACAATGGTGAGCATAGAAGTGTTTGGCGTAAGCCTGCATGGAGCTGCCATTGGTACAGATCTTGGTGGTAGTAGCAAATAATCGAATGAGACCTTGGAGGACTGAAGTGGAGAAGGGTTTCGTGTGAACAGTGGTTGATCACGAGTTAGTCGGTCCTAAGTTCAAGGCGAAAGCCGAAAATTTTCAAGTAATAATGAAAAGTAAAAAATTATTTTTTTACATAGTAGTTGACCTCTTGAATAATTTTGAACGAAAGGGAATACGGTTCCAATTCCGTAACCTGTTGAGTATCCGTTTGTTATTAAATATGGGCCTTGTGCTCATCCTGGCAACAGGAACGACCATAAAGAAGCCGTCGAGAGATATCGGAAGAGTTTTCTTTTCTGTTTTATAATCGTACTACCATGGAAGTCTTTCGAAGAGAGATATGGTAGATGGATTAGAAGAGCATGACATTTACTGTTGTGTCGATATTTTCTCCTCGGACCTTGAAAATTTATGGCGGGGTCACGCAAACTTCTCAACAGGCCGTACCAATATCCGCAGCTGGTCTCCAAGGTGAAGAGTCTCTAGTCGATAGAATAATGTAGGTAAGGGAAGTCGGCAAATTAGATCCGTAACTTCGGGATAAGGATTGGCTCTGAAGATTGAGATAGTCGGGCTTGATTGGGAAGCAATAACATGGTTTATGTACTCGTTCTGGGTAAATAGAGATATTCTCGTATCTTGTTCCCCGGATAGTAGTTACGTAGCCAATTGTGGAACTTTCTTGCTAAAATTTTTAGGGAATTATCGCAAGGTATATTTCTTTTAAATTATAACGACTATCAATTAACAATCAATTCAGAACTGGCACGGACTTGGCGAATCCGACTGTCTAATTAAAACAAAGCATTGTGATGGCCCTAACGGGTGTTGACACAATGTGATTTCTGCCCAGTGCTCTGAATGTCAAAGTGAAGAAATTCAAGTAAGCGCGGGTAAACGGCGGGAGTAACTATGACTCTCTTAAGGTAGCCAAATGCCTCGTCATCTAATTAGTGACGCGCATGAATGGATTAACGAGATTCGCTCTGTCCCTATCTACTCATTCGTTGTTTACCAGTTGAAGTGTGCGGACGTGTTTACGGCTGTTTTCAATCGAGACATTGCGAATACTTTGGCGTGAGGATTTTACAACCTACATTGTGAAATTACTTGTGTGTTTTTGGCTAAAATAAGGGTTGCTGCTGTCTTGTGTGTGCGCAAGTTATTGCTGCTGCTCTCATATATTTTATTGCCCAAACAGTCCTTTTAAGGATTTTGTATATTGCTAATTACTCTTTTGTGTACTTTCAGCTTGTGTGCTAATTTTATTGCGGTTTTTATTGCCTGGATAAGGGTTGCTGTGGCTGTGTGTGCTTGGCACTTAATATTGCTGTGGCATTTACTGCCTTGTCGTGCTGATTGTTTTATTGCACTATTACTGGCTGCGTGAATTTTTTGGTGGAAATTTATTGCAATATTTTATTACTGTTTTCGTTGCAGTATTTTTATTGCGGTAATTCTGCTAATCAACGCGCAGACGCTAATTGCGCATTTCCACTCTTTATTGCTACATAGCTTTAAATTGTGTTTATTAATTGTGTTTTTGTTTATTACAGGGTTTATTGCCTATAAGGGTTGCTGCGACTGTGTGCATTGCATTGCTTTGGCATTTATTGCCTTGCTGATTGCACATTTATTGCAACGCTAATTGCGCATTTCCACTGTTTATTGCTACATAGCTTTAAATTGTGTTTATTAATTGTGTTTTTGTTTATTACAGGGTTTATTGCATATAAGGGTTGCTGTGACTGTGTGCATTGCATTGCTTTGGCATTTATTGCCTTGCTGATTGCACATTTATTGCACTGCTGTTGGTGTTCGTACTTTGGTGGAAATTATTGTTATATTTTATTTCAGTAATTCCTGCTAATTGGCGGAATTCCACAACTTATTGCTTGGCGTTGATTGGTTTTTACTAATTGTGTTTTATTTATTACAGGATTTATTGCTTGTGCGGGTGTGGCTGTGGTGTGCGTATTGCACACGATACTGCTGTGGAACTTATTGCTCTCTGGATCTTGGTGAAAAATTAGTTTTTATTCTGGTGTGGCACCTTAGAGCCTTGGTGTTTGCTGTATAATGCCGACTACAAGGAGGAAGAGTGCGAAGAGGAAGGACGATGTTTCTGATGCCGGAGAAACGAGCCAGCTGACGATGGAGAGCGAATTCTCATCGGCTGAGGAAGGTGAAGCAGTGGTCGAAGCCGTGGACGGGAAGAGGTATAGGCAGGGTTCGCCTACTCTGTCGGTACAACCCCAACTCATGGACGAAGTGATGGTGCAGGTGCTGGACGAGGACAAGGGTAAGTCTGTGGATGGAAAGGAGACGAAAGGGAAGATGAGGAGGAAGAAGAAGAAGCGTTCTCGCGTTGCTGTAGGGCCGGTTAGGGATGAGTGTTTGGCTAGGGTGAGGTCTGTCACTGATAGGCTTAGGACGGCGGTCTTGGCCGAGGGGATGGACCCTTCTTTGGCTAGGCAGGTGCTTAGCATTTCTTCGGAGTACGAGGTGATTTTGATGGAGGTATTATTGGCGAACGAGAGGCTTAGGGGTAGGATTGAGGCTAGTGGTCTCCCGTCTGCCCCCCGGTCTGTGCCCATTGTTTCGGCGCCCGTGGCTTCTTCCACGGTCCCGCCTGTGGGTGCCTCTGCTGCTTCAGTGGCCGCTGCTGTTACTGCGGTGGCTCCTAAGCCAGTGGAGACCTGGTCGGTGGTGGTTAGGGGGAAGGCGGGTACTACGTCGAAGGAGGTAGTTGACAAGGTTGTGAGGGAAGTCGGTCCGACTTTAGGTGTCAGGGTGCATGCACTCAGGCCGATGCGTGATGGGGGCGCGGTTCTGCGCACCCCCTCTGTTGCTGAGAGGGATAACGTCGTCAGGAACGGGAAATTCGGAGAGGTAGGATTGGAAGTCTCGGTGAGGAATAAGCTTGGTCCTAGGGTCGTTGTCAAGGGTGTCCATGCGGAGATTTCCCCGGCTGAGTTCATGGGTGATACCTATGAGCTGAACTTCAAGGGGTCGATGTCCGCTGAGGAGTTCGGGAAGTCCGTCCGGATGGTATCTAAGCCTTGGGTGGCTTCGGCTGGTAGGGTTGATGTTGTGCTGGAGGGTGATGACGCGTCTATGCAGCGCTTGCTGGATAATGGGCGTTGTTACGTCAAGTGGTTCAGCTTTGCGGTGCGTCCTTCTGATGTGGTTAGCTGTTGCTATAGGTGCCTTAGTTTTGATCACAGGATAAAGGAGTGTAGGTCGAAGGATGTTGTGTGCAGGATCTGTTGCCAGGCTGGCCACACGCAATTTCGCTGCGTGAATCAGGCCAACTGTAGGGATTGTGCCTTTAAGGGTTTGCCCTCGGGGCATAGGATGTTGACTGGAGCATGTCCAGTGTATTGTTCGTTGGTTGCTAGGGCGAATTCTAGACATTGAAATGGACAGTGTACACAATTTTAAGGTTCTGCAGTTGAATTGTCAGGGTTCTTTCTCTGTAGTGTGTGAGCTTGGGCAGGCAATGCGCCGGGGGGAGTCGGTTTTTGCTTTACTGCAGGAGCCGTACACCACTGGTGGTTGTGTCAGGGGCTTACCGGGCGATATGAGGATTTTTACTGATGCTAGGGGTGATGCTGCGGTTGTTGTGGACAGCAGCGTCTATGATTGTGTTGAAGTTAGTAGGTCTCAATGGGGCGTTTGTATCTCAGTTGAGGGTAGTTTCGGCAGGGTGTTTTTGGCTAGTATTTACTGTAGGCATAGTGCTTCTCTGGAGCCATATCTGCAGTATATGGACTCTGTTGTTTTAGTAGCAGGGAGTTTTCCGCTGATTTTAGGGATAGACGCCAATGCTTCTTCCCGTATGTGGCATAGTAAGTTGACTGGTAATTTCGCTGGGCAACAAAGCTACATGCGGGGAATAGTTTTTGGCGAGTGGCTTGTGGCTCGTGGCATTTCAGTCTTGAATGAGGCGAACGAGCTTTATACTTTTGATGGGCCGATGGGTTGCAGTGATATAGATGTCACAGCTTGCAATAATTCGGCTTTGGATAGGTTCTCCTTTCGTTGGGGCATATGTGAGGATTTTGGTGTGAGTGACCATAATCTTATTGAGATTATGGTTGACTGTCATGTTAGGCCTGGGCCCGTCGTCCCGCCGCACCGGAGGTGGCGGTTACGCGACGCGGACTGGGGACAATATAGGGGTTTGATTAGGGCGTATTCTTTAGATGAATCTTTGGATTCTTTTAGGGCTATGTCAATCGACAATCAGGTCGATTACATTGATAGGTTGATGTGTAGGGTTAATGATGAGGTGTTAGGGCGTGTTAGGGAAAGGGCTCGGGGCAGGATCAAGTGGTGGACTTCGGGGCTGGACTTGATGCGGAGGAATGTTAGGTCTCTGAGGAAGCAATTCCAAAGGGCTCGACGCTCCAACGCTGAGGATCTGGCCTCGAGGAAGGCTGAATTCTTGGCCGCCCAGAGGCTCTACAAGGGGGAAATATTGAGGGTGAAGGAGGAGGAGTGGGGGAGGTTTGTTGAGGAGAACCGGGATGATCCCTGGGGTATGCTCTATCGTATCGCCAGGGGTAGGAATAGGCGCTTGAATATCACAGGCCTCCAAGTTGACGGGGCTACCCTGTCATCTTGGGGGGAATGCTGTGGGGTCCTTTTGAGGACCTTCTTCCCTTCTGCAGGGGCGATTGGGCAGTCTCACCTGGTGAGCGCGGTCCATACTCCTGCTTTGGGAGTATCTGAGATTGTTGAGGGCGTTTCTCGTATTAGGAGTAGAAAGTCTCCGGGTTTGGACGGTATGACCGGCGGGATGTGTAAGAACATCTGGGCGGCCATACCGGACTACCTTGAGGCTCTTTTCGGCAGGTGTGTGAGTGAGGGGTATTTTCCGGTGGCATGGAAATCGGCTCGTGTTGTGGCTCTTTTGAAGTCGCCTGATAAGGTGAGGAGTGATCCTTGTTCTTATCGGGGCATTAGCCTCTTACCGGTGCTTGGTAAAGTGCTGGAGAGGATAATGGTGTCAAGACTGATGGAGGCTTACGGAGCGGGTTTCTCTGAGCACCAGTTTGGTTTTAGGGAAGGACGGTCAGTAGAGGATGCCTGGGAGCATGTTAGGGGTCGTGTAGATGCTTCAGGGGGATATGTCCTTGGGATTTTTATCGATTTTAAGGGCGCCTTTGACTATTTGTTGTGGGACATGATCTTTGAGAGATTGGAGGATATAGGGTGTAGGGAACTTCCTTTGTGGAGGAGTTACTTCCAGCATCGTAGGGCTTGTTTGGTAGGAGCTAGTGGTGAGGTGTGGAGGAGTGTTTCTCGTGGCTGTCCTCAGGGTTCTATCTGTGGTCCATATTTGTGGAATCTCATGATGGATCCTCTACTGGGGCGGCTCAGCGCCTCCTTTGGTGTATGTGCATATGCTGATGACCTGCTTGTTATGGTTGAGGCGCGATCTCGCGCCTTGCTTGAAGCAGGGGCTGAGGAGGCTATGCGCATTGTTGGTGCATGGGGCGATAGTGTAGGTGTGCAGGTCTCACTGCACAAAACTGCGATGATGTTGGTTAAGGGCTATTTGTCGCAGAGTCGTCGCCCCAGTGTTCGGGCTGGTGGCTCATATTTGAGGTACGTGACCCAGGTTAGGTATCTTGGTATAGTGGTAGGTGAGAGGATGCGATTTAGGGCACATTTGACGTATGTGAGGAATAGGCTTGCTCCTGTTGTTGGTCAGGTTAGGCGCATTTTGAGGAATGATTGGGGTCTGAGTAGGCGGGCAGTTCGTACCATATATGACGGCCTATTTGTCGCATGTGCGGCCTTTGGTTCGTCGGTGTGGTATGAATATGCTATGAGGGGTGGTAGGGCTGAGGTGCTGTCTTGTCAGAGGACCATGATGCTGGCTTGTATGCCAGTTTGTCGAACGGTCTCTACAGACGCTCTTCAGGTGTTATTGGGCGCCCCACCGCTTGATCTTGAGGTGATACGGCGTGGTATCGCCTTTAGGATCAAGAGGGGGCTGCCACTTGGCGGCATGGATTGGGTCACCAGTGCCGAGGTTTATGGTCTTTGTTCTCTGCAGGTGAAAAGGTTGTTGTTTGATCGACTTGTTGATAGGTGGAGGGCAAGATGGGCTGAGTCGGATAATGGTAGGGTTACTTATCAATTTATTCGTAGGGCCGATTTTGTGCGCGAGCGCCCTGGTTTTGGTTTTGGCCTCTGTTTGGGCTATCTACTGACGGGGCATGGTTCCCTCAACGCATTTTTGCATTCGAGGCGCTTGGCTAGCGCCCCGCAGTGTAGTTGTGGTGGGGGAGTTGAGGATTGGAAGCACGTTCTCACTGAATGTGTCTTCTATGCTGGTTTTAGGGATTTGGAGAGCATGGGTATCTTCCGTTCCGGGGATACTTATGATTTCAGTAGGGCTTTGGAGTGTTCTGGGACGATTGGTAGATTAGAGGAATTCGCTAGGGAGGTTTTCAGGAGGAGACGTGCTAGGGGTGGTGGCTGATTTGTGTGTTGTTTTGCTGGTTGTTGGGTGGCTAGTCCCGAACCATTTGGGGTTCAACTAGAAGTGGTCTTTTGTGACTGCGAAGTCCGACCGGAGACTATAATCTGGTACCACGGGTGTCAGGTGCCCCTGGAACTTCGGTTCCAGCCTGGCAGTTGGTTGCGGCCCTTCGGGAGCCTCGTGGTGGCTGTGGTTTAGACCCAAATGCGGGAAGAGCTCAGGCTCGGTGTGGAGTTGCATTGCAACCGGGTGCCGTGACCCATAGATCGGAAGGAGTTTTAGAAAGGCTCCGCTCCTCACCAAGGGGAAAATTATGTCCAAATGCATAGTTTTGAATTGGTTCCCATGTGCATGCATGGAGCGTTGGTGGACGCGTGTATTCACCCGGTGTTTAGAGCACTGTGGGGTAGGGCCTTCGGGCAGGTACCCACAATAATCTGATTCACATTCTGTCCCTATCTACTCATACATATATACGAGTTTGTGGCAAACAGACGTGTTAATTTCTATCGTTAGTGTATTTGTGTTATAATTCCTCCGTTTTTAATTGTATAATAACGGGAGTGGTATCAAAAAATAGTGCGGAGTGTGCGCAATCCGTGGATATATACATTGTTAAGGTGCGGATGAAATTTCTCGCAGATTTAATGTTTTGAAAATTTTTTGACATTTGTGCTTATAGACACGTATTGTATTGTAACTTTTTGAATAGTTCCGTGAATTTTGTTTGGAAAATTTGGAAAGTGATTGTGAAAAATAGTGTGTTTTCCGCTCTATCCGGTGGTATAAAATTTGTGCCGGTGTGAATAAAACTTTTTGCGTGGTGGACTTTTTAAAATTCCTTTTCTTTTTCTTGGCTGCAAGGGGTTCTTGAGTAAAACTCACCCCCATTTTTGTTTTTGTTATAAAACACTGACTTTTGTTTGGAGAGTTCCGGGAGTGGTACTGACTTGTAGTGCTAATTTTGCTGAATCTGTGCATATAACATTTTTGCGATTCGGAACAATATTTTCCGCGTTATTAATTTTTTAAATTTTTTATAAATTGTGCTAATACCCGGCATTGTGCTGCCGGCGAATTCATTTTGTTTGTGCGATTTGACTATTGAGTTTTTTTTTTGGATTTCTGGAATTGTTTTTGGCTGCTCCTTGAATATTTTTTCGACTATCTTTTGTGGAAATACGAAGGTAGGTGAAAAGTTTTTTGTATTTTGTAAATTTTTTCGGTATGACGCCTAAGCCTGTTGTGCGTAAGGCGCCGAAGGGTGATGCTGGGGGCGCGATGTCGGATGCGTCTGGCATGGTGCTGTTGCCGTCGATGGGACAGAAGGTCCGTCATGCAGATACGGACAGCGATGTCGATGCCGTCAAGAGGGCGAAGTTAAGTTCGCCATTGATGGGGCGTGCTGGTTCTACTGGCGTTTCTGCTGCTGCGACTGATGTTGGTGAAGATGCCGTGTCTGTTAGTGATGAGGTGGAGGTGACATCCTATGCTTCGTTTGCGTCCCCTGTGGACGTGGCGGCACAGGCGAAGGCTCGCAGGCGCCGTGGCAAGAAGGTTGGTGTTGTAGATGGGGGTGGAAATTCGGTCATCGCTGCGATGAAGGCTGTGACTGCGGATTTGATGGCAGTGGTGCTTGCGGATGGAGCGGATCGTGGCGTCGCATTAAAGGTCTCGGCCATTGCGTCGAGGTATGAAACGCTGTTGTTTGGTGCGTTAGCGGATAATGAGCGTTTGAGAGGACGTTTGGAGGTGACTACTGGTGTTGTGCCTGCTGTTCCTGCTAGTGTGCCGAGGGCTGTTGTGGCAGTACCAGATGTTGGGCCTGGAGGCGCGGCATTTCCTGTGCTGCCAAAGCCGGTGGAGACCTGGTCTGTGGTCGTCAAAGGCAGGGGCAAGCAGACGTCCAAGGAGGTTGTGGAGAAGGTGGTAAAGGAGGTGGGGCCCACATTGGGCGTACGTGTTCACGGCGTGCGTCCAATGAAGTCGGGAGGTGCGGTGATACGTACACCGTCGGTTGCTGAACGGGAGAAGGTGGCAGCGAACGCCAAGTTTGCTGAAGTTGGCCTGGAGGTTAGCGTTCAGGACAAACTGGGTCCTAGAGTGGTGGTTCAGCGAGTACATGCTGAAATAACCCCGGACGAGTTTATGGCGGAGCTGTACGAGCTTAATCTGAAGGATACGATGACCAGAGAGGCTTTTAGCAAGGCTGTGCGGTTGGTCAGCGCCCCATGGCGGGCTAAGGATAATGGCAGCATTAATGTCGTATTGGAGTGCACGGGCAGAATTGCGGCGAAACTGCACGAAACGGGGGCCTACATTAAATGGTTCCGTTTCCAGGTACGGCCGCAGGACGTGGTGCAGTCTTGCTATAGATGTCTGGGCTTTGATCATAGGGTCCAGGCATGCCGGATGGTGGAGGAGACGTGCTCGAGATGCGGTGTGCCTGGTCATCGAGCAGGGAGCTGTACCGGTAATATTAGTTGCCGCGATTGTCGATTCAAAGGTCTGGCTGCCGACCACAGGATGTTGACGATGGCATGCCCGATATACGCGGCTATGGTGGCTAGGGCGAATTCTCGGCATTAGTATGGAGAGTCTCATCATTCTTCAGCAGAATCTGCAGCGGGCGTATCGGGCGACGTGTATTTTTGGGCGGACCATTAGGCAGCGGCGGGCTTCTTTTGCCCTTTTGCAGGAGCCGTATTTCTCGAATGGCCGCGTTAGGGGCTTACCGGCTGCAATGCGGGTATTTACGAATTTGCCGGGCAATTCTGCGGTAGTTGTGGATGATCCTGACATTGCCTGTACTGTGGTAAGTCGTGCTCGATGGGGGGTTTGTGTGGCTGTTGAGGGCCCTTTCGGTCGTTTATTTTTGGCGAGCATATACTGTCCGCCTAGTAGTACTTTGGGCCGTTATATTGGGTACATGGATACGGTGTTACTACTTGCGGGTAACGTTCCGATTGTCCTGGGCTTGGACGCGAATGCATGTTCTCGTATGTGGTTCAGCAAAATGCACAGGTTAGCGCCTGCGTATTCGAGCTACATGCGGGGAATTATGCTTAGCGAGTGGCTACTGACAAAGGGTGCTTCTGTGTTGAATGAGGCCAGTGAGTTATACACTTTTGACGGTCCAAATGGTACTAGTGATATAGATGTTACTGTGGCAAATAATGCGGCAGTCGCATCTTATATCTTTAGGTGGAGAGTACGTGACAGTGGTGGTGAAAGTGATCACAATCGCATTGAGATTGAGGTCATTTTTCGCAGGAGCACATTGTCGATCTCGTCTCCGCGGCGTTGGCGGTTGAACGATGCGAATTGGTCTAGTTATGCTGACTACTTTCGAGCAGTAGTGTTGAACATGTCGTTGGGGGCATTTCGTGCACTGACGGTAGATCAGCAGTTGGAGCAAATAGATCAGTGGATGTGTACTGTTAATGACGCTTTGCTTGGTCGATGTCGCAGGACTCGGCCAGGGGGCGTCAGATGGTGGACTAGCGAGCTGACTTTGATGCGAAGGGGCGTCAGGCGACTCAGGAAGTTATTCCAGAGGGCGCGGCGCACTGGAGCTGAGGATTTAGCTGTGCGTAAAGCGATTTATTTGGGTCAACTGCGTGTCTACAAGAAGCGTGTGGAACAGGTTAAAGAGGAGGAATGGAGGGCCTTTGTTCAGGAGAATAGGGACGATCCTTGGGGCCGGGTTTATCGTATTTTTAGGGGTAGGCGCACGGAGCTCACTGTGGAATCCATCCAGGTTGGTAGTTCTGAACTGACTTCCTGGCGGGGTTGCATGGAGGCTTTGTTGGGGGCTTTCTTTCCAGATGCGGCTCGGGGCGATCGCCCTCCTCTCATTAGGGAGGAGATCGGCTCACCAATTCTGAGGGAGGAAGTCTCTGATAGTATTTATCGGGTCAGGAGCAGAAAGTCTCCGGGTATTGACGGCATGACTGGAGAGATGTGTAAAAGCATCTGGAAGGCTGTGCCGGAATATTTGGAGGCGGTCTACGAGAAGTGTTTCAGTGAGGGCTATTTCCCGTCTGCTTGGAAAAGTGCTCGCGTTGTTGTTCTCCTGAAGTCTCCTGATAGGGTTCGGAGTAATCCGCGCTCTTATCGGGGCATCAGCCTCCTCCCAGTACTTGGTAAAGTACTTGAGAGGATGATGGTGACGCGACTGAAGGAGTGCATCAGCGGGGGTCTTTCTGAGTACCAGTTTGGCTTCAGGGAGGGGAGGTCTGTTGAAGATGCGTGGCTGCATGTTAGGCGTTGCGTTAGTGACTCTTCGGAAAGATATGTCCTTGGTCTATTTGTTGACTTTAAGGGTGCGTTTGACTACCTTTTGTGGGGCCCAGTTCTCGATAGAATACATAGCGTAGGCTGTCGGGAGCTAGCCTTATGGGAGAGCTATTTCAGCGGCAGGAAAGCTTGTGTGGTAGGCGCCGGCGATACGGTCTGGAGGGATGTTGTCCGTGGTTGTCCGCAGGGCTCCATTTGTGGTCCATTCATTTGGAACCTTATGATGGATTCCCTGCTAAGGCAGCTCGGGGATCAGTCCTTCAGGCTGTGTGCATATGCGGATGATCTGCTCATTTTGATTGAGGGTCAAGCTCGTATTGACCTAGAGAGAAAGGGTGAGCAGGCCATGTACATTGTTTGTGAATGGGGTGCCAGTGTCGGTG
>JASKUP010000372.1:20000-35000 GCA_030448955.1 Trichopoda pennipes
AGTTACTATTAAACTTAAGTTTATTATTAAAAACATATATAAATAAAACGATAACTTATAACGTGAAAGTTATAATATAACTTATTAATATAACATAAGTTATTACTTGTAATATATAAAAAAATTAATAATTTAATAAATAAAAATTTACAGAAATTTATATTGATCAACTTAAGTTGTAGTTCATAAACTTGCAAGTTAAATTATAATAAAATATATAAACTATAAGTTCAAACATAAGTTGAAACACTAATCAACTTAAGTTGTAGTTCATTAACTTGCAAGTTGAATTATAATAAAATATATTAACTAAAAGTTCAAACATAAGTTGAAACAATAATCAAATAGTAAATTAGTTACTATTAAACTTAAGTTATTATTAAAAACATATATAAATAAAACGATAACTTATAACGTGAAAGTTATAATATAACTTATTAATATAACATAAGTTATTACTTGAAATATATAAATAAAAAAATAATAACTTAAAACTTGCAAGATAAATTATAATAAAATATATAAACTATGACTAAAATCTGTATTTTATAAACTGATAGTTATGTTTTTAATATATTTTAAAACTAAATTTTTATATAATCAAAGTCGTATAGTTAAAATATGGATTTTATTAACTATAAGTTCAAACATAAGTTGAAACACTAATCAACTTAAGTTGTAGTTCATAAACTTGCAAGTTAAATTATAATAAAATATATTAACTAAAAGTTCAAACATAAGTTGAAACAATAATCAAATAGTAAATAAGTTACTATTAAACTTAAGTTTATTATTAAAAACATATATAAATAAAACGATAACTTATAACGTGAAAGTTATAATATAACTTATTAATATAACATAAGTTATTACTTGAAATATATAAATAAATTTATAATTTAATAAATAAAAATTTACAGAAATTTATATTGATCAACTTAAGTTGTAGTTCATAAACTTGCAAGTTAAATTATAATAAAATATATAAACTATAAGTTCAAACATAAGTTGAAACACTAATCAACTTAAGTTGTAGTTCATTAACTTGCAAGTTGAATTATAATAAAATATATTAACTAAAAGTTCAAACATAAGTTGAAACAATAATCAAATAGTAAATAAGTTACTATTAAACTTAAGTTTATTATTAAAAACATATATAAATAAAACGATAACTTATAACGTGAAAGTTATAATATAACTTATTAATATAACATAAGTTATTACTTGAAATATATAAATAAATTTATAATTTAATAAATAAAAATTTACAGAAATTTATATTGATCAACTTAAGTTGTAGTTCATAAACTTGCAAGTTAAATTATAATAAAATATATAAACTATAAGTTCAAACATAAGTTGAAACACTAATCAACTTAAGTTGTAGTTCATAAACTTGCAAGTTAAATTATAATAAAATATATTAACTAAAAGTTCAAACATAAGTTGAAACAATAATCAAATAGTAAATAAGTTACTATTAAACTTAAGTTTATTATTAAAAACATATATAAATAAAACGATAACTTATAACGTGAAAGTTATAATATAACTTATTAATATAACATAAGTTATTACTTGAAATATATAAATAAATTTATAATTTAATAAATAAAAATTTACAGGAATTTGTATTGATCAACTTAAGTTGTAGTTCATAAACTTGCAAGTTAAATTATAATAAAATATATAAACTATGACTAAAATCTGTATTTTATAAACTGATAGTTATGTTTTTAATATATTTTAAAACTAAATTTTTATATAATCAAAGTCGTATAGTTAAAATTTGGATTTTATGAACTTGTAAATGTTATTAAAATATGTTAATATAAAGTGTTTTATAAACTAATAAAATAAATTACACGTTATATAACTTTTATAACTTATATATGAAAACAATTAAATGAAATAAAGTGAAAAAAATCCACAATAAAAAAAAGTAATAAAGAAGAAATATGTGTTTAATATGTAAAATATAATTATTTATTTCACAATACATCCGTTTTAGTAAAAACATAATGTTTAAAGTAGATAATTTTACGAAATTGGCGGATCAGTTGCTTGAAAACATCTATAAGTATAGTTATTAAAGTATTTGCGCTACATCACTTTACCCTAGAAGTTTGTTTAAAAAAAAAAAAAACAAAATTGGCGGATAAGTTGCTTGAAAACATCTATAGGTATTATGCTTAAATTGTGTATTGTTAAGCAATTTACCTCACAATTTTGTTTTACATATTGTATTATTTGATTAAAATTGATACTTATATTTGTTTAGTGGATAGTTTTGTGTGAGCTCACGTCGGCCTAATTTGTAATTATTAATTTTTATAAATGGGTAAACTGAGATTTTGCTATTAAACACCACAGCATTAATGGAAAATGAATTTTTTTTTTTAGCGTATATCGCTAAAACAGAAATTATTAAAAATTATAATATAATATGAAGAGTAAAACAAAAAGTTTGCAATTAAGATTCTCTTTCGTTGGGTGATTGGTTTTGGGGTTCTCATCGTCCGCCTAATTTGTAATTTTTTTTTTTTTATAAATGGGTAGATCGAGAATTTTTGTTAAACCACACTAAAAATGGAAGTATGAAATCAATAAATGTATTTTTTAAACGGATGGTTTTTTTTAAATGGATTCTTTGTCGGCCTAATTTGTATTTTTTTGGGTAAGCAAAGAATCCGTTACACCACCAATATATTATTTTATATAATAATATATATTATTTATATTATATCCTCATTATCCATCGTGCTTTAAATTAATTGAAGCAAAGATGGATTTACGTTTTATTATTTTTATTGTTTTCTGGAAGAGTTAAAAATATTATCCAACCCTTGGGTAAAACCCATATAAAAAATAAAATGAAAAAACATTATACCGCGTGTGGGCAACCGGTTCAATTAAGAATGTATTGTATGGATTTTTGACGGTTGGAGTATTATTCAGTATATACAATACACAGTGCTTGTCTATTAGGCCAGTGGCGTTTTAAATAAATAAGTAGATAGACAAACGAGAATAGCACGCAAAAGTACAAAAGTTACAAGAAGGCGGCAAAGTACAAAAGTACAAGAAGGCAAAAGTACAAAAAGGCAAAAATGCAAATAGAGTAAAATACATATAAAGAAGAACAAAAAATATGGTGTTGGTGGTCGTAGCAAATAATCCTTAACTCTGAAGGAAATTCAATAAAGTAATAAAGCTAAATTTGTCTTTAGCTTTAATTTAAACTTTATAAATTATGTTGTAATTTATATACAACATTGATGAATTTGTTTTTGTGGCATTTTTTGAAAATATAAAAATTCTTTTTTTATATAAGAGTATATATGTAATTCTTAATTACATATCAAAATAAAATCATATGTATTGGAAAATACAATATGTATGCAATGATAAATAAGTAGATGTTATAAAATGAAAAATTTTATTAACTATATGAAAATGACGAAAATGACGCACATAAATATGCTGATTTTTCGTTTAATTGAAAATATAAAGAAAACATTATTCTGGTTGATCCTGCCAGTAGTTATATGCTTGTCTCAAAGATTAAGCCATGCATGTCTAAGTACACACGAATTAATAGTGAAACCGCAAAAGGCTCATTATATCAGTTATGGTTCCTTAGATCGTTAGCAGTTACTTGGATAACTGTGGTAATTCTAGAGCTAATACATGCATTATAAACACGGACCTTTGGGACGTGTGCTTTTATTAGGCTAAAACCAAGCGATCGCAAGATCGTTATTATGGTTGAACTCTAGATAACTTGCAGATCGCATGGTCTCGTACCGGCGACAGATCTTTCAAATGTCTGCCCTATCAACTTTTGATGGTAGTATCTAGGACTACCATGGTTGCTACGGGTAACGGGGAATCAGGGTTCGATTCCGGAGAGGGAGCCTGAGAAACGGCTACCACATCTAAGGAAGGCAGCAGGCGCGTAAATTACCCACTCCCAGCTCGGGGAGGTAGTGACGAAAAATAACAATACAGGACTCATATTAGAGGCCCTGTAATTGGAATGAGTACACTTTAAATCCTTTAACAAGGACCTATTGGAGGGCAAGTCTGGTGCCAGCAGCCGCGGTAACTCCAGCTCCAATAGCGTATATTAAAGTTGTTGCGGTTAAAACGTTCGTAGTTGAAATTGTGCTTCATGCGGGTAGTACAACTATAATTGTAGTTTGTACTGTACCTTATGTATGTAAGCGTATTACCGGTGGAGTTCTTATGTGTGTTAAATACTCGTATTTTTCACATATTCCTCCTATTTAAACCTGCTTCAGTGCTCTTCATCGAGTGTTGTTGTGGGCCGGTACAATTACTTTGAACAAATTAGAGTGCTTAAAGCAGGCTCCAAATGCCTGAATATTTTGTGCATGGAATAATGAAATAAGACCCCTGTTCTACTTTCATTGGTTTTTAGATCAAGAGGTAATGATTAATAGAAGCAGTTTGGGGGCATTAGTATTACGACGCGAGAGGTGAAATTCTTGGACCGTCGTAAGACTAACTTAAGCGAAAGCATTTGCCAAAGATGTTTTCATTAATCAAGAACGAAAGTTAGAGGTTCGAAGGCGATCAGATACCGCCCTAGTTCTAACCATAAACGATGCCAGCTAGCAATTGGGTGTAGCTACTATCATGGCTCTCTCAGTCGCTTCCCGGGAAACCAAAGCTTTTGGGCTCCGGGGGAAGTATGGTTGCAAAGCTGAAACTTAAAGGAATTGACGGAAGGGCACCACCAGGAGTGGAGCCTGCGGCTTAATTTGACTCAACACGGGAAAACTTACCAGGTCCGAACATAAGTGTGTAAGACAGATTGATAGCTCTTTCTCGAATCTATGGGTGGTGGTGCATGGCCGTTCTTAGTTCGTGGAGTGATTTGTCTGGTTAATTCCGATAACGAACGAGACTCAAATATATTAAATAGATGCTTTCAGGATTATGGTGTTTGAAGCTTTTTGTAACCTTCATTCATGAGCATAGTAAAATGTGTAAGTGTTTGATGATGTCTACAAGAGTGGAGCCGTACCTGTTGGTTTGTCCCATTATAAAGGACACTAGCTTCTTAAATGGACAAATTGCGTCTAGCAATAATGAGATTGAGCAATAACAGGTCTGTGATGCCCTTAGATGTCCTGGGCTGCACGCGCGCTACAATGAAAGTATCAACGTGTATTTCCTAGACCGAGAGGTCCGGGTAAACCGCTGAACCACTTTCATGCTTGGGATTGTGAACTGAAACTGTTCACATGAACTTGGAATTCCTAGTAAGTGCGAGTCATTAACTCGCATTGATTAAGTCCCTGCCCTTTGTGCATACCGCCCGTCGCTACTACCGATTGAATTATTTAGTGAGGTCTTCGGACGTGATCACTGTAACGCCTCGTGTGTTACAGATGTTTCGCAAAAGTTGACCGAACTTGATTATTTAGAGGAAGTAAAAGTCGTAACAAGGTTTCCGTAGGTGAACCTGCGGAAGGATCATTAATGTGTTCCTTACCGTTAAACAAAATTATAATATTAATGAATTTTAGTATTATAATTAAAATTATAAGTGCTTGTCACAAAAATCATATATAAGCCAAAAATCATATATAAATGAGAAAAATATCTAAAATTGATGTATCAAAAAATAGCGGGTAAAAGCGATAAAAAAGGTAACAAATGAACGTCATTCTTATTAGTGACGACGATGTTTACATGGATGTCTAAAAATGAAATATCTAATGATGTCTAATAATGAAATGTCTAACAATGAAATGTCTAACAATAAAATGAGATAAACATAAGTGAAAATGAAATGTGAAATATCTAAAAATAAATGGGATAAGTGGTAAAAGTGTGCTAAAAAGAGGTAACAAATGGATCGTCATTGTATTTAGTGACGTTGAATGAATAAAACATAAAATTATAGTTGTACTTATATATTTATATAAGTTAATATTATGTTCTTTTGGAACTAAGACATTCGCAACATAAATTTTATGTTTATAAAGTATTGAATATTATTGAAGGAATTGATATATGCCAATTAATTTTTTGGTGTATTTTTGATTTCTTTCAATAAATATATTTGTGAATTGCTTATTTAAAATAAAATAAAATTATCACTCTAAGCGGTGGATCACTTGGCTCATGGATCGATGAAGAACGCAGCAAACTGTGCGTCATCGTGTGAACTGCAGGACACATGAACATCGATATTTTGAACGCATATCGCAGTCCATGCTGTAATGTACTTTAATTTATAATTAGAGTGCTGCTTGGACTACATATGGTTGAGGGTTGTAAGACTATGCTTAACAAGTTGCTTTTAATTATAATATATTAAAATCTCTATAATAATTTATTATGTAGAGATTTTTTTTTTTTTATAATTTTTTTAAAGCACATATTGTATTATTGGATAGAATTAATTCATAATACTAATATATAAAGATATTAAAATACCTCTCATTAAATAAAATCAAAATAAATTCTTTTATTTTGTTGAGGAAGGTCTAGCATAAAATAATTTATGAATCTAGAATTGTCTCATTTAAGAAATAAAAAGAATAAAAATATCCATTCCGCTCTATGGATAAATGAATGTGTGTGCTTTTTATGGGTTTGGGCACAAAATACACATTAACATTTGCACAAATGCAAATTTATATAACACTATAAGGTGGCATTTTTTTGGTAAAGTGGCGGCCCCTTGTGTAGCAGAACAGAAAAAAAAAAGATTTTATTTATGAATTGGTAGTTATGATATATATTTTAGTTAAAATAAAAATTAACTTTTATAATTATACAACCTCAACTCATATGGGATTACCCCCTGAATTTAAGCATATTAATGAGGGGTGGAAAAGAAACTAACAAGGATTTTCTTAGTAGCGGCGAGCGAAAAGAAAACAGTTCAGCACTAAGTCACTTTGTCTCTATGGCAAATGTGAGATGCAGTGTATGGAGTGTCAAATTTCTAGTATGAGAAATTAACGATTTAAGTCCTTCTTAAATGAGGCCATTTACCCATAGAGGGTGCCAGGCCCGTATAACGTTAATGATTACTAGATGACATTTCCAAAGAGTCGTGTTGCTTGATAGTGCAGCACTAAGTGGGTGGTAAACTCCATCTAAAACTAAATATAACCATGAGACCGATAGTAAACAAGTACCGTGAGGGAAAGTTGAAAAGAACTCTGAATAGAGAGTTAAATAGTACGTGAAACTGCTTAGAGGTTAAGCCCGATGAACCTGAATATCCGTTATAGAAAATTCATCATTATGATTTTAATATATATAAAAAATATATATTATAATAATGGTGTGCATTTTTTCTATAAAGGACATTGTAATCTATTAATATTAAATTAAATATTTATCATAAGATCAATATGCGTAAGTTTATTCAAATTATTTTGCTTGCAATTTAATATAGAATAAATGCTTTTGATTTGATAAAGTATTGATAGTTTTATTATATATAGTGCTTAAATAAATTTTTATTTTATAATGGCATATTAATTATTGATTTTTATGTTTATTATATGCACTTATATGATTAACAATGCGAAAGATTCAGGATACCTTCGGGACCCGTCTTGAAACACGGACCAAGGAGTCTAACATATATGCAAGTTATTGGGAATAACAAACTTAATAGCGAAATTAACATAACTTTTTAATGGGATTAGTTTTTAGTATCTATTTTTAATAGTCTATTAATTCAATCCCGGGGCGTTCTATACAGTTATGTATAATAATATTTATATTATTTATACCTCTATCTAGAGCGTACCTTGAGCATATATGCTGTGACCCGAAAGATGGTGAACTATACTTGATCAGGTTGAAGTCAGGGGAAACCCTGATGGAAGACCGAAACAGTTCTGACGTGCAAATCGATTGTCAGAATTGAGTATAGGGGCGAAAGACCAATCGAACCATCTAGTAGCTGGTTCCCTCCGAAGTTTCCCTCAGGATAGCTGGTGCATTTAAAGATTATGTAAAATAATCTTATCTGGTAAAGCGAATGATTAGAGGCCTTAGGGTCGAAACGACCTTAACCTATTCTCAAACTTTAAATGGGTAAGAACCTCACCTTTCTTGGTATGAAGGTTGTGGTTGTGATATAATGTGCCCAGTGGGCCACTTTTGGTAAGCAGAACTGGCGCTGTGGGATGAACCAAACGTAATGTTACGGTGCCCAAATTAACAACTCATGCAGATACCATGAAAGGCGTTGGTTGCTTAAAACAGCAGGACGGTGGACATGGAAGTCGTAATCCGCTAAGGAGTGTGTAACAACTCACCTGCCGAAGCAACTAGCCCTTAAAATGGATGGCGCTTAAGTTGTATACCTATACATTACCGCTAAAGTAGATGGTTTATGTTCAATCTCGGTTGAATTAATAAACTTTGAAACTTTAGTGAGTAGGAGGGTACAATGGTGAGCATAGAAGTGTTTGGCGTAAGCCTGCATGGAGCTGCCATTGGTACAGATCTTGGTGGTAGTAGCAAATAATCGAATGAGACCTTGGAGGACTGAAGTGGAGAAGGGTTTCGTGTGAACAGTGGTTGATCACGAGTTAGTCGGTCCTAAGTTCAAGGCGAAAGCCGAAAATTTTCAAGTAATAATGAAAAGTAAAAAATTATTTTTTTACATAGTAGTTGACCTCTTGAATAATTTTGAACGAAAGGGAATACGGTTCCAATTCCGTAACCTGTTGAGTATCCGTTTGTTATTAAATATGGGCCTTGTGCTCATCCTGGCAACAGGAACGACCATAAAGAAGCCGTCGAGAGATATCGGAAGAGTTTTCTTTTCTGTTTTATAATCGTACTACCATGGAAGTCTTTCGAAGAGAGATATGGTAGATGGATTAGAAGAGCATGACATTTACTGTTGTGTCGATATTTTCTCCTCGGACCTTGAAAATTTATGGCGGGGTCACGCAAACTTCTCAACAGGCCGTACCAATATCCGCAGCTGGTCTCCAAGGTGAAGAGTCTCTAGTCGATAGAATAATGTAGGTAAGGGAAGTCGGCAAATTAGATCCGTAACTTCGGGATAAGGATTGGCTCTGAAGATTGAGATAGTCGGGCTTGATTGGGAAGCAATAACATGGTTTATGTACTCGTTCTGGGTAAATAGAGATATTCTCGTATCTTGTTCCCCGGATAGTAGTTACGTAGCCAATTGTGGAACTTTCTTGCTAAAATTTTTAGGGAATTATCGCAAGGTATATTTCTTTTAAATTATAACGACTATCAATTAACAATCAATTCAGAACTGGCACGGACTTGGCGAATCCGACTGTCTAATTAAAACAAAGCATTGTGATGGCCCTAACGGGTGTTGACACAATGTGATTTCTGCCCAGTGCTCTGAATGTCAAAGTGAAGAAATTCAAGTAAGCGCGGGTAAACGGCGGGAGTAACTATGACTCTCTTAAGGTAGCCAAATGCCTCGTCATCTAATTAGTGACGCGCATGAATGGATTAACGAGATTCGCTCTGTCCCTATCTACTGGATACATATATACGAGTTTGTGGCAAACAGACGTGTTAATTTCTATCGTTAGTGTATTTGTGTAATAATTCCTCCGTTTTTAATTGTATAATAACGGGAGTGGTATCAAAAAATAGTGCGGAGTGTGCGCAATCCGTGGATATATACATTGTTAAGGTGCGGATGAAATTTCTCGCAGATTTAATGTTTTGAAAATTTTTTGACATTTGTGCTTATAGACACGTATTGTATTGTAACTTTTTGAATAGTTCCGTGAATTTTGTTTGGAAAATTTGGAAAGTGATTGTGAAAAATAGTGTGTTTTCCGCTCTATTCGGTGGTATAAAGTTTGTGCCGGTGTGAATAAAACTTTTTGCGTAGTAGACTTTTTAAAATTCCTTTTCTTTTTCTTGGCTGCAAGGGGTTCTTGAGTAAAACTCACCCCCATTTTTGTTTTTGTTATAAAACACTGATTTTTGTTTGGAGAGTTCCGGGAGTGGTACTGACTTGTAGTGCTAATTTTGCTGAATCTGTGCATATAACATTTTTGCGATTCGGAACAATATTTTCCGCGTTATTAATTTTTTAAATTTTTTATAAATTGTGCTAATACCCGGCATTGTGCTGCCGGCGAATTCATTTTGTTTGTGCGATTTGACTATTGAGTTTTTTGGATTTCTGGAATTGTTTTTGGCTGCTCCTTGAATATTTTTTCGACTATCTTTTGTGGAAATACGAAGGTAGGTGAAAAGTTTTTTGTATTTTGTAAATTTTTTCGGTATGACGCCTAAGCCTGTTGTGCGTAAGGCGCCGAAGGGTGATGCTGGGGGCGCGATGTCGGATGCGTCTGGCATGGTGCTGTTGCCGTCGATGGGACAGAAGGTCCGTCATGCAGATACGGACAGCGATGTCGATGCCGTCAAGAGGGCGAAGTTAAGTTCGCCATTGATGGGGCGTGCTGGTTCTACTGGCGTTTCTGCTGCTGCGACTGATGTTGGTGAAGATGCCGTGTCTGTTAGTGATGAGGTGGAGGTGACATCCTATGCTTCGTTTGCGTCCCCTGTGGACGTGGCGGCACAGGCGAAGGCTCGCAGGCGCCGTGGCAAGAAGGTTGGTGTTGCAGATGGGGGTGGAAATTCGGTCATCGCTGCGATGAAGGCTGTGACTGCGGATTTGATGGCAGTGGTGCTTGCGGATGGAGCGGATCGTGGCGTCGCATTAAAGGTCTCGGCCATTGCGTCGAGGTATGAAACGCTGTTGTTTGGTGCGTTAGCTGATAATGAGCGTTTGAGAGGACGTTTGGAGGTGACTACTGGTGTTGTGCCTGCTGTTCCTGCTAGTGTGCCGAGGGCTGTTGTGGCAGTACCAGATGTTGGGCCTGGAGGCGCGGCATTTCCTGTGCTGCCAAAGCCGGTGGAGACCTGGTCTGTGGTCGTCAAAGGCAGGGGCAAGCAGACGTCCAAGGAGGTTGTGGAGAAGGTGGTAAAGGAGGTGGGGCCCACATTGGGCGTACGTGTTCACGGCGTGCGTCCAATGAAGTCGGGAGGTGCGGTGATACGTACACCGTCGGTTGCTGAACGGGAGAAGGTGGCAGCGAACGCCAAGTTTGCTGAAGTTGGCCTGGAGGTTAGCGTTCAGGACAAACTGGGTCCTAGAGTGGTGGTTCAGCGAGTACATGCTGAAATAACCCCGGACGAGTTTATGGCGGAGCTGTACGAGCTTAATCTGAAGGGTACGATGACCAGAGAGGCTTTTAGCAAGGCTGTGCGGTTGGTCAGCGCCCCATGGCGGGCTAAGGATAATGGCAGCATTAATGTCGTATTGGAGTGCACGGGCAGAATTGCGGCGAAACTGCACGAAACGGGGGCCTACATTAAATGGTTCCGTTTCCAGGTACGGCCGCAGGACGTGGTGCAGTCTTGCTATAGATGTCTGGGCTTTGATCATAGGGTCCAGGCATGCCGGATGGTGGAGGAGACGTGCTCGAGATGCGGTGTGCCTGGTCATCGAGCAGGGAGCTGTACCGGTAATATTAGTTGCCGCGATTGCCGATTCAAAGGTCTGGCTGCCGACCACAGGATGTTGACGATGGCATGCCCGATATACGCGGCTATGGTGGCTAGGGTGAATTCTCGGCATTAGTATGGAGAGTCTCATCATTCTTCAGCAGAATCTGCAGCGGGCGTATCGGGCGACGTGTATTTTTGGGCGGACCATTAGGCAGCGGCGGGCTTCTTTTGCCCTTTTGCAGGAGCCGTATTTCTCGAATGGCCGCGTTAGGGGCTTACCGGCTGCAATGCGGGTATTTACGAATTTGCCGGGCAATTCTGCGGTAGTTGTGGATGATCCTGACATTGCCTGTACTGTGGTAAGTCGTGCTCGATGGGGGGTTTGTGTGGCTGTTGAGGGCCCTTTCGGTCGTTTATTTTTGGCGAGCATATACTGTCCGCCTAGTAGTACTTTGGGCCGTTATATTGGGTACATGGATACGGTGTTACTACTTGCGGGTAACGTTCCGATTGTCCTGGGCTTGGACGCGAATGCATGTTCTCGTATGTGGTTCAGCAAAATGCACAGGTTAGCGCCTGCGTATTCGAGCTACATGCGGGGAATTATGCTTAGCGAGTGGCTACTGACAAAGGGTGCTTCTGTGTTGAATGAGGCCAGTGAGTTATACACTTTTGACGGTCCAAATGGTACTAGTGATATAGATGTTACTGTGGCAAATAATGCGGCAGTCGCATCTTATATCTTTAGGTGGAGAGTACGTGACAGTGGTGGTGAAAGTGATCACAATCGCATTGAGATTGAGGTCATTTTTCGCAGGAGCACATTGTCGATCTCGTCTCCGCGGCGTTGGCGGTTGAACGATGCGAATTGGTCTAGTTATGCTGACTACTTTCGAGCAGTAGTGTTGAACATGTCGTTGGGGGCATTTCGTGCACTGACGGTAGATCAGCAGTTGGAGCAAATAGATCAGTGGATGTGTACTGTTAATGACGCTTTGCTTGGTCGATGTCGCAGGACTCGGCCAGGGGGCGTCAGATGGTGGACTAGCGAGCTGACTTTGATGCGAAGGGGCGTCAGGCGACTCAGGAAGTTATTCCAGAGGGCGCGGCGCACTGGAGCTGAGGATTTAGCTGTGCGTAAAGCGATTTATTTGGGTCAACTGCGTGTCTACAAGAAGCGTGTGGAACAGGTTAAAGAGGAGGAATGGAGGGCCTTTGTTCAGGAGAATAGGGACGATCCTTGGGGCCGGGTTTATCGTATTTTTGGGGGTAGGCGCACGGAGCTCACTGTGGAATCCATCCAGGTTGGTAGTTCTGAACTGACTTCCTGGCGGGGTTGCATGGAGGCTTTGTTGGGGGCTTTCTTTCCAGATGCGGCTCGGGGCGATCGCCCTCCTCTCATTAGGGAGGAGATCGGCTCACCAATTCTGAGGGAGGAAGTCTCTGATAGTATTTATCGGGTCAGGAGCAGAAAGTCTCCGGGTATTGACGGCATGACTGGAGAGATGTGTAAAAGCATCTGGAAGGCTGTGCCGGAATATTTGGAGGCGGTCTACGAGAAGTGTTTCAGTGAGGGCTATTTCCCGTCTGCTTGGAAAAGTGCTCGCGTTGTTGTTCTCCTGAAGTCTCCTGATAGGATTCGGAGTAATCCGCGCTCTTATCGGGGCATCAGCCTTCTCCCAGTACTTGGCAAAGTACTTGAGAGGATGATGGTGACGCGACTAAAGGAGTGCATCAGCGGGGGTCTTTCTGAGTACCAGTTTGGCTTTAGGGAGGGGAGGTCTGTTGAGGATGCGTGGCTGCATGTTAGGCGCTGCGTTGGCGATTCTACGGAGAGATATGTCCTTGGTCTGTTTGTTGATTTTAAGGGTGCGTTTGACTACCTTTTGTGGGGCCCAGTTCTCGATAGAATACATAGCGTAGGCTGTCGGGAGCTAGCCTTATGGGAGAGCTATTTCAGCGGCAGAAAAGCTTGTGTGGTAGGCGCCGGCGATACGGTCTGGAGGGATGTTGTCCGTGGTTGTCCGCAGGGCTCCATTTGTGGTCCATTCATTTGGAACCTTATGATGGATTCCCTGCTAAGGCAGCTCGGGGATCAGTCCTTCAGGCTGTGTGCATATGCGGATGATCTGCTCATTTTGATTGAGGGTCAAGCTCGTATTGACCTAGAGAGAAAGGGTGAGCAGGCCATGTACATTGTTTGTGAATGGGGTGCCAGTGTCGGTGTCGATGTGGCAATGGACAAGACTGTGATGATGTTGCTGAAAGGCAAATTGTCGCAGAATCGTCCACCGTGCATACGATCTGGCGACATTAGTCTCAGGTATGTGACGCAAGTTAAATACCTGGGAATAATGGTGGCAGAAAGGATGAACTTTTTAGTTCATCCTGTCTATGTGAGGGACAAGCTGACTGCGGTTGTGGGTAGAGTTAGGCGCATACTTAGGTCTGACTGGGGCCTTAGCAGGCGTGCTACTCGTACCATATATGACGGGCTATTTGTTGCATGTGCGGCATATGGTGCGCCTGTTTGGTACGATCTAGTTATGTCTGTTATCGGCCGGAACAAGGTCCTATCTTGCCAGAGAGTGGCTATGCTCGCTTGCATGCCAGTTTGTCGGACAGTTTCAACAGATGCTCTTCAGGTCTTGCTGGGTGTAGCCCCCCTTGACTTGGAAGTGACGCGTCGTGCTGTCGCTTTCAAGATCAAACGGGGACTACCACTTCTCGGACATGACTGGCTTTCTGCTGCAGATTTGGTGGATACGAGATCGGAAACGGTCAAGAGGCTTCTGGATGAGCGTCTTGTTTCTATCTGGAAAAGCAGGTGGGAGAACAGCGATGCGGGTAGAGTCACGTATGAGTTCATACGTGACCCTACTTTCGTACGGGAACACCCAGACTTTTGCTTCGGCTTAAGCCTGGGCTTTCTGCTGACCGGACATGGTTCTCTGAATGCATTTTTGTATCAGAGGGGCTTGTCTGATTCTCCCTCCTGCAGGTGCGGAGCTGGCCGTGAGGATTGGAGACACTTTCTTGTGGAATGTCCCCTGTATGCTGACATTAGGGACTTGGACTCTATAGGCATTGTCAGGGTTGGAAACGACTGCATGTTTGGCGGAATTCTGCAAAGAGCCGAGACTTTAGATAGGCTCCGCGAGTTTGCTCGTGTGGCCTTCCTGAGGAGGTTAAGGCGTTTGTAGCTGGTATTTCGCTCCGCGAGTATTTGAGGACCTGTTTGCCTTGTTTTTGTTTTTTGTCTGTGCCTTGCATTGTTGTCTGGTCGTGTTTCTGTGGTGAATGTTGGTGTGGTGGTTCTTTCCGTTCTGGTGTGGGAGTTGGCGCTGCCGCCAGGGTTTTGCGACATTCTCTTCCCTTAGGTCCCTGGGCCTAAGGGCGGAGGTTGCTGCAGTACTCGGGCTTGCAGTAGGCAATATTCCTGGAAGAGCCCGGTTGTAGTTAGTTTAA
>JASKUP010000372.1:37500-42500 GCA_030448955.1 Trichopoda pennipes
AAGTTGTAGTTCATTAACTTGCAAGTTGAATTATAATAAAATATATTAACTAAAAGTTCAAACATAAGTTGAAACAATAATCAAATAGTAAATTAGTTACTATTAAATTTAAGTTATTATTAAAAACATATATAAATAAAACGATAACTTATAACGTGAAAGTTATAATATAACTTATTAATATAACATAAGTTATTACTTGAAATATATAAATAAAAAAATAATAACTTAAAACTTGCAAGATAAATTATAATAAAATATATAAACTATGACTAAAATCTGTATTTTATAAACTGATAGTTATGTTTTTAATATATTTTAAAACTAAATTTTTATATAATCAAAGTCGTATAGTTAAAATATGGATTTTATTAACTATAAGTTCAAACATAAGTTGAAACACTAATCAACTTAAGTTGTAGTTCATAAACTTGCAAGTTAAATTATAATAAAATATATAAACTAAAAGTTCAAACATAAGTTGAAACAATAATCAAATAGTAAATAAGTTACTATTAAACTTAAGTTATTATTAAAAAAAAAATATAAATAAAACGATAACTTGTAACGTGAAAGTTATAATATAACTTATTAATATAACATAAGTTATTACTTGAAATATATAAAAAAATTAATAATTTAATAAATAAAAATTTACAGAAATTTATATTGATCAACTTAAGTTGTAGTTCATAAACTTGCAAGTTAAATTATAATAAAATATATAAACTATAAGTTCAAACATAAGTTGAAACACTAATCAACTTAAGTTGTAGTTCATTAACTTGCAAGTTGAATTATAATAAAATATATTAACTAAAAGTTCAAACATAAGTTGAAACAATAATCAAATAGTAAATTAGTTACTATTAAACTTAAGTTATTATTAAAAACATATATAAATAAAACGATAACTTATAACGTGAAAGTTATAATATAACTTATTAATATAACATAAGTTATTACTTGAAATATATAAATAAAAAAATAATAACTTAAAACTTGCAAGATAAATTATAATAAAATATATAAACTATGACTAAAATCTGTATTTTATAAACTGATAGTTATGTTTTTAATATATTTTAAAACTAAATTTTTATATAATCAAAGTCGTATAGTTAAAATATGGATTTTATTAACTATAAGTTCAAACATAAGTTGAAACACTAATCAACTTAAGTTGTAGTTCATAAACTTGCAAGTTAAATTATAATAAAATATATAAACTAAAAGTTCAAACATAAGTTGAAACAATAATCAAATAGTAAATAAGTTACTATTAAACTTAAGTTTATTATTAAAAACATATATAAATAAAACGATAACTTATAACGTGAAAGTTATAATATAACTTATTAATATAACATAAGTTATTACTTGTAATATATAAAAAAATTAATAATTTAATAAATAAAAATTTACAGAAATTTATATTGATCAACTTAAGTTGTAGTTCATAAACTTGCAAGTTAAATTATAATAAAATATAACTATAAGTTCAAACATAAGTTGAAACACTAATCAACTTAAGTTGTAGTTCATTAACTTGCAAGTTGAATTATAATAAAATATATTAACTAAAAGTTCAAACATAAGTTGAAACAATAATCAAATAGTAAATTAGTTACTATTAAACTTAAGTTATTATTAAAAACATATATAAATAAAACGATAACTTATAACGTGAAAGTTATAATATAACTTATTAATATAACATAAGTTATTACTTGAAATATATAAATAAAAAAATAATAACTTAAAACTTGCAAGATAAATTATAATAAAATATATAAACTATGACTAAAATCTGTATTTTATAAACTGATAGTTATGTTTTTAATATATTTTAAAACTAAATTTTTATATAATCAAAGTCGTATAGTTAAAATATGGATTTTATTAACTATAAGTTCAAACATAAGTTGAAACACTAATCAACTTAAGTTGTAGTTCATAAACTTGCAAGTTAAATTATAATAAAATATATTAACTAAAAGTTCAAACATAAGTTGAAACAATAATCAAATAGTAAATAAGTTACTATTAAACTTAAGTTTATTATTAAAAACATATATAAATAAAACGATAACTTATAACGTGAAAGTTATAATATAACTTATTAATATAACATAAGTTATTACTTGAAATATATAAATAAATTTATAATTTAATAAATAAAAATTTACAGAAATTTATATTGATCAACTTAAGTTGTAGTTCATAAACTTGCAAGTTAAATTATAATAAAATATATAAACTATAAGTTCAAACATAAGTTGAAACACTAATCAACTTAAGTTGTAGTTCATTAACTTGCAAGTTGAATTATAATAAAATATATTAACTAAAAGTTCAAACATAAGTTGAAACAATAATCAAATAGTAAATAAGTTACTATTAAACTTAAGTTTATTATTAAAAACATATATAAATAAAACGATAACTTATAACGTGAAAGTTATAATATAACTTATTAATATAACATAAGTTATTACTTGAAATATATAAATAAATTTATAATTTAATAAATAAAAATTTACAGAAATTTATATTGATCAACTTAAGTTGTAGTTCATAAACTTGCAAGTTAAATTATAATAAAATATATAAACTATAAGTTCAAACATAAGTTGAAACACTAATCAACTTAAGTTGTAGTTCATAAACTTGCAAGTTAAATTATAATAAAATATATTAACTAAAAGTTCAAACATAAGTTGAAACAATAATCAAATAGTAAATAAGTTACTATTAAACTTAAGTTTATTATTAAAAACATATATAAATAAAACGATAACTTATAACGTGAAAGTTATAATATAACTTATTAATATAACATAAGTTATTACTTGAAATATATAAATAAATTTATAATTTAATAAATAAAAATTTACAGGAATTTGTATTGATCAACTTAAGTTGTAGTTCATAAACTTGCAAGTTAAATTATAATAAAATATATAAACTATAAGTTCAAACATAAGTTGAAACACTAATCAACTTAAGTTGTAGTTCATTAACTTGCAAGTTGAATTATAATAAAATATATTAACTAAAAGTTCAAACATAAGTTGAAACAATAATCAAATAGTAAATTAGTTACTATTAAATTTAAGTTATTATTAAAAACATATATAAATAAAACGATAACTTATAACGTGAAAGTTATAATATAACTTATTAATATAACATAAGTTATTACTTGAAATATATAAATAAAAAAATAATAACTTAAAACTTGCAAGATAAATTATAATAAAATATATAAACTATGACTAAAATCTGTATTTTATAAACTGATAGTTATGTTTTTAATATATTTTAAAACTAAATTTTTATATAATCAAAGTCGTATAGTTAAAATATGGATTTTATTAACTATAAGTTCAAACATAAGTTGAAACACTAATCAACTTAAGTTGTAGTTCATAAACTTGCAAGTTAAATTATAATAAAATATATAAACTAAAAGTTCAAACATAAGTTGAAACAATAATCAAATAGTAAATAAGTTACTATTAAACTTAAGTTATTATTAAAAAAATATATAAATAAAACGATAACTTGTAACGTGAAAGTTATAATATAACTTATTAATATAACATAAGTTATTACTTGAAATATATAAAAAAATTAATAATTTAATAAATAAAAATTTACAGAAATTTATATTGATCAACTTAAGTTGTAGTTCATAAACTTGCAAGTTAAATTATAATAAAATATATAAACTATAAGTTCAAACATAAGTTGAAACACTAATCAACTTAAGTTGTAGTTCATTAACTTGCAAGTTGAATTATAATAAAATATATTAACTAAAAGTTCAAACATAAGTTGAAACAATAATCAAATAGTAAATTAGTTACTATTAAACTTAAGTTATTATTAAAAACATATATAAATAAAACGATAACTTATAACGTGAAAGTTATAATATAACTTATTAATATAACATAAGTTATTACTTGAAATATATAAATAAATTTATAATTTAATAAATAAAAATTTACAGGAATTTGTATTGATCAACTTAAGTTGTAGTTCATAAACTTGCAAGTTAAATTATTATAATAAAATATATATAACTATGACTAAAATCTGTATTTTATAAACTGATAGTTATGTTTTTAATATATTTTAAAACTAAATTTTTATATAATCAAAGTCGTATAGTTAAAATTTGGATTTTATGAACTTGTAAATGTTATTAAAATATGTTAATATAAAGTGTTTTATAAACTAATAAAATAAATTACACGTTATATAACTTTTATAACTTATATATGAAAACAATTAAATGAAATAAAGTGAAAAAAATCCACAATAAAAAAAAGTAATAAAGAAGAAATATGTGTTTAATATGTAAAATATAATTATTTATTTCACAATACATCCGTTTTAGTAAAAACATAATGTTTAAAGTAGATAATTTTACGAAATTGGCGGATCAGTTGCTTGAAAACATCTATAAGTATAGTTATTAAAGTATTTGCGCTACATCACTTTACCCTAGAAGTTTGTTTAAAAAAAAAAAAAAACAAAATTGGCGGATAAGTTGCTTGAAAACATCTATAGGTATTATGCTTAAATTGTGTATTGTTAAGCAATTTACCTCACAATTTTGTTTTACATATTGTATTATTTGATTAAAATTGATACTTATATTTGTTTAGTGGATAGTTTTGTGTGAGCTCACGTCGGCCTAATTTGTAATTATTAATTTTTATAAATGGGTAAACTGAGATTTTGCTATTAAACACCACAGCATTAATGGAAAATGAATTTTTTTTTTTAGCGTATATCGCTAAAACAGAAATTATTAAAAATTATAATATAATATGAAGAGTAAAACAAAAAGTTTGCAATTAAGATTCTCTTTCGTTGGGTGATTGGTTTTGGGGTTCTCATCGTCCGCCTAATTTGTAATTTTTTTTTTTTTATAAATGGGTAGATCGAGAATTTTTGTTAAACCACACTAAAAATGGAAGTATGAA
>JASKUP010000373.1:0-15845 GCA_030448955.1 Trichopoda pennipes
TCCATCCATCATCCCTGTCTCAGTCCCTCGTCCCTGTCTCCATCCATCATCCCTGTCTCAGTCGCTCGTCCCTGTCTCAGTCCCTCGTCCCTGTCTCCATCCATCATCCCTGTCCTCAGTCCCTCGTCCCTATTCCATCCATCATCCCTGTCTCAGTCCCTCGTCCCTGTCTCAGTCCCTCGTCCCTGTCTCAGTCCCTCGTCCCTGTCTCAGTCCCTCGTCCCTGTCTCAGTCCCTAGTACTTGTCTCAGTCCCTCGTCCCTGTCTCAGTCCCTCGTCCCTGTCTCCATCCATCATCCCTGTCCTCAGTCCCCTCGTCCTCCCTGTCTCAGTCCCTCGTCCCTGTCTCAGTCCCTCGTCCCTGTCTCTCATCCATCATCCCTGTCTCAGTCGCTCGTCCCTGTCTCCATCCATCATCCCTGTCTCAGTCCCCTCGTCCCTGTCTCCACCCATCATCCCTGTCTCAGTCCCTCGTCCCTGTCTCAGTCCCTCGTCCCTGTCTCCATCCATCATCCCTGTCTCAGTCGCTCGTCCCTGTCTCCATCCATCATCCCTGTCTCAGACCCTCGTCCCTGTCTCCATACATCATCCCTGCCTCCATCCATCATCCCTTCCTCCATCCATCATCCCTGTCCTCAGTCCATCATCCCTTCCCCCATCCATCATCCCTGTCTCAGTCCATCATCCCTGTCTCCATCCATCATCCCTGTCTCAGTCCCTCGTCCCTGTCTCAGTCCCTCGTTCCTGTATCCATCATCCCTGTCTCAGTTCCTCGTCCCTGTCTCAGTCCCCTCGTCCCTGTCTCCATCCATCATCCCTGTCTCAGTCCCTCGTCCCTGTCCCCATCCATCATCCCTGTCTCAGTCCCTCGTCCCTGTCACCATCCATCATCCCTGTCTCAGTCCCTCGTCCCTGTCTCAGTCCCTCGTCCCTGTCTCAGTCCCTCGTCCCTGTCTCCATTCATCATCCCTGTCTCAGTCCCTCGTCCCTGTCTCCATCCATCATCCCTGTCTCAGTCCCTCGTTCCTGTATCCATCCATCATCCCTGTCTCAGTCCCTCGTCCCTGTCCCCATCCATCATCCCTGTTTTAGTCCCCTCGTCCCTGTCTCCATCCATCATCCCTGTCTCAGTCCCTCGTCCCTGTCTCAGTCCCTCGTCCCTGTCTCAGTCCCTCGTCCCCTCTCTCAGTCCCTCGTTCCTGTCTCCATCCATCATCCCTGTCTCAGTCCCTCGTCCCTGTCTCAGTCCCCTCGTCCCTGTCTCCATCCATCATCCATGTCTCAGTCCCTCGTCCCTGTCTCCATCCATCATCCCTGTCTCAGTCCCTCGTCCCTGTCTCCATCCATCATCCCTGTCTCAGTCCCTCGTCCCTGTCTCCATCCATCATCCCTGTCACAGTCCCTCGTTCCTGTATCCATCCATCATCCCTGTCTCAGTTCCTCGTCCCTGTCTCAGTCCCTCGTCCCTGTCTCCATCCATCATCCCTGCTTTAGTCCCTCGTCCCTGTCTCCATCCATCATCCCCTGTCTCAGTCCCTCGTCCCTGTCTCAGTCCCTCGTCCCTCTCTCAGTCCCCTCGTCCCTGTCTCAGTCCCTCGTCCCTGTCTCAGTCCCTCGTCCCTGTCTCAGTCCCTCGTCCCTGTCTCCATCCATCATCCCTGTCTCAGTCCCCTCGTCCCTGTCTCCATCCATCATCCCTGTCTCAGTCCCTCGTCCCTGTCTCCATCCATCATCCCTGTCTCAGTCCCTCGTCCCTGTCTCAGTCCCTCGTTCCTGTATCCATCCATCATCCCTGTCTCAGTCCCGCGTCCCTGTCTCAGTCCCTCGTCCCTGTCTCCATCCATCATCCCTGTCTCAGTCCGTCGTCCCTGTCTCAGTCGCTCGTCCCTGTCTCCATCCATCATCCCTGTCTCAGTCCCTCGTCCCTGTCTCCATCCATCATCCCTGTCTCAGTCCCTCGTCCCTGTCTCCATCCATCATCCCTGTCTCAGTCGCTCGTCCCTGTCTCAGTCCCTCGTCCCCTGTCTCCATCCATCATCCCTGTCTCAGTCCCCTCGTCCCCTATTCCATCCATCATCCCTGTCTCAGTCCCTCGTCCCTGTCTTCAGTCCCTCGTCCCTGTCTCAGTCCCTCGTCCCTGTCTCAGTCCCTCGTCCCTGTCTCAGTCCCTAGTACTTGTCTCAGTCCCTCGTCCCTGTCTCAGTCCCTCGTCCCTGTCTCCATCCATCATCCCTGTCTCAGTCCCTCGTCCCTGTCTCAGTCCCTCGTCCCTGTCCTCAGTCCCTCGTCCCTGTCTCCATCCATCATCCCTGTCTCAGTCGCTCGTTCCCTGTCTCCATCCATCATCCCTGTCTCAAGTCCCTCGTCCCTGTCTCCACCCATCATCCCTGTCTCAGTCCCTCGTCCCTGTCTCAGTCCCTCGTCCCTGTCTCCATCCATCATCCCTGTCTCAGTCGCTCGTCCCCTGTCTCCATCCATCATCCCTGTCTCAGACCCTCGTCCCTGTCTCCATACATCATCCCTGCCTCCATCCATCATCCCTTCCTCCATCCATCATCCCCTGTCTCAGTCCATCATCCCTTCCCCCATCCATCATCCCTGTCTCAGTCCATCATCCCTGTCTCCATCCATCATCCCTGTCTCAGTCCCTCGTCCCTGTCTCAGTCCCTCGTCCCTGTCTCAGTCCCTCGTCCCTGTCTCCATCCATCATCCCTGTCTCCATCCATCATCCCTGTCTTCATCCAGCATCCCTGTCTCCATCCATCATCCCTGTCTCAGGCCCTCGTCTCTATCTCAGTCCCTCGTTTCAGTCCCTCGTCCCTGTCTCAGTCCCTCGTCTCTATCCCAGTCCCTCGTTTCAGTCCCTCGTCGCTATCTCAGTCCCTCGTCCCTGTCTCCATCCATCATCCCTGTCTCAGACCCTCGTCCCTGTCTCCATCCATCATCCCTGTCTCAGTCCCTCGTCTCTATCTCAGTCCCTCGTTTCATCCCTCGTCCCTGTCTCAGTCCCTCGTCTCTATCCCAGTCCCTCGTTTCAGTCCCTCGTCCCTATTCCAGTCCCTCGTTTCAGTCCCTCGTCGCTATCTCAGTCCCTCGTCCCTGTCTCCATCCATCATCCCTGTCTCAGACCCTCGTCCCTGTCTCCATCCATCATCCCTGTCTCAGTCCGTCGTCCCTGTCTCAGTCCCTCGTTCCTATCCCAGTCCCTCGTCGCTATCTCAGTCCCTCGTCCCTGTCTCCATCCATCATCCCTGTCTCAGACCCTCGTCCCTGTCTCCATCCATCATCCCTGTCTCAGTCCCTCGTCTATATCTCAGTATCTCGTTTCAGTCCCTCGTCCCTGTCTCAGTCCCTCGTCTCTATCCCAGTCCCTCGTTTCAGTCCCTCGTCGCTATCTCAGTCCCTCGTCCCTGTCTCCATCCATCATCCCTGTCTCAGACCCTCGTCCCTGTCTCCATCCATCATCCCTGTCTCAGTCCCTCGTCTCTATCTCAGTCCCTCGTTTCAGTCCCTCGTCCCTGTCTCAGTCCCTCGTCTCTATCCCAGTCCCTCGTTTCAGTCCCTCGCCCCTATCCCAGTCCCTCGTTTCAGTCCCTCGTCGCTATCTCAGTCCCTCGTCCCTGTCTCCATCCATCATCCCTGTCTCAGACCCTCGTCCCTGTCTCCATCCATCATCCCTGTCTCAGTCCGTCGTCCCTGTCTCAGTCCCTCGTCTCTATCCCAGTCCCTCGTTTCAGTCCCTCGTCGCTATCTCAGTCCCTCGTCCCTGTCTCCATCCATCATCCCTGTCTCAGACCCTCGTCCCTGTCTCCATCCATCATCCCTGTCTCAGTCCCTCGTCTCTATCTCAGTCCCTCGTCGCTATCTTAGTCCCTCGTCGCTATCTCAGTCCCTCGTCCCTGTCTCAGTCCCTCGTCTCTATCCCAGTCCCTCGTTTCAGTCCCTCGTCCCTATCCCAGTCCCTCGTTTCAGTCACTCGTCGCTATCTCAGTCCCTCGTCCCTGTCTCCATCCATCATCCCTGTCTCAGACCCTCGTCCCTGTCTCCATACATCATCCCTGCCTCCATCCATCATCCCTTCCTCCATCCATCATCCCTGTGTCAGTCCATCATCCCTTCCTCCATCCATCATCCCTGTCTCAGTCCATCATCCCTGTCTCCATCCATCATCCCTGTCTCAGTCCCTCGTCCCTGTCTCAGTCCCTCGTCCCTGTCTCAGTCCCTCGTCCCTGTCTCCATCCATCATCCCTGTCTCTATCCATCATCCCTGTCTCCATCCATCATCCCTGTCTCAGTCCCTCGTCTCTATCTCAGTCCCTCGTTTCAGTCCCTCGTCCCTGTCTCAGTCCCTCGTCTCTATCCCAGTCCCTCGTTTCAGTCCCTCGTCGCTATCTCAGTCCCTCGTCCCTGTCTCCATCCATCATCCCTGTCTCAGACCCTCGTCCCTGTCTCCATCCATCATCCCTGTCTCAGTCCCTCGTCTCTATCTCAATCCCTCGTTTCAGTCCCTCGTCCCTGTCTCAGTCCCTCGTCCCTATCCCAGTCCCTCGTTTCAGTCCCTCGTCGCTATCTCAGTCCCTCGTCCCTGTCTCCATCCATCATCCCTTCCTCCATCCATCATCCCTGTCTCAGTCCCTCGTCCCTGTCTCCATCCATCATCCCTGTCTCAGTCCCTCGTCCCTGTCTCCATCCATCGTCCCCGTCTCAGTCCATCATCCCTTCCTCCATCCATCATCCCTGTCTCAGTCCATCATCCCTGTCTCAGTCCCTCGTCCCTGTCTCAGTCCCTCGTCCCTGTCTCAGTCCCTCGTCCCTGTCTCCATCCATCATCCCTGTCTCCATCCATCATCCCTGTCTCCATCCATCATCCCTGTTTCAGTCCCTCGTCTCTATCTCAGTCCCTCGTTTCAGTCCCTCGTCCCTGTCTCAGTCCCTCGTCTCTATCCCAGTCCCTCGTTTCAGTCCCTCGTCGCTATCTCAGTCCCTCGTCCCTGTCTCCATCCATCATCCCTATCTCAGACCCTCGTCCCTGTCTCCATCCATCATCCCTGTCTCAGTCCGTCGTCCCTGTCTCAGTCCCTCGTTTCCTATCCCAGTCCCTCGTCGCTATCTCAGTCCCTCGTCCCTGTCTCCATCCATCATCCCTGTCTCAGACCCTCGTCCCTGTCTCCATCCATCATCCCTGTCTCAGTCCCTCGTCTATATCTCAGTATCTCGTTTCAGTCCCTCGTCCCTGTCTCAGTCCCTCGTCTCTATTCCAGTCCCTCGTCCCTGTCTCCATCCATCATCCCTGTCTCAGACCCTCGTCCCTGTCTCCATCATCCCTGTCTCAGTCCGTCGTCCCTGTCTCAGTCCCTCGTCCCTATCCCAGTCCCTCGTTTCAGTCCCTCGTCGCTATCTCAGTCCCTCGTCCCTGTCTTCATCCATCATCCCTGTCTCAGACCCTCGTCCCTGTCTCCATCCATCATCCCTGTCTCAGTCCGTCGTCCCTGTCTAAGTCCCTCGTCCCTATCCCAGTCCCTCGTTTCAGTCCCTCGTCGCTATCTCAGTCCCTCGTCCCTGTCTCCATACATTATCCCTGCCTCCATCCATCATCCCTTCCTCCATCCATCATCCCTGTCTCAGTCCATCATCCCTTCCTCCATCCATCATCCCTGTCTCAGTCCATCATCCCTGTCTCCATCCATCATCCCTGTCTCAGTCCCTCGTCCCTGTCTCAGTCCCTCGTCCCTGTCTCAGTCCCTCGTCCCTGTCTCCATCCATCATCCCTGTCTCCATCCATCATCCCTGTCTCCATCCATCATCCCTGTCTCCATCCATCATCCCTGTCTCAGTCCCTCGTCTCTATCTCAGTCCCTCGTCCCTGTCTCAGTCCCTCGTCTCTATCCCAGTCCCTCGTTTCAGTCCCTCGTCGCTATCTCAGTCCCTCGTCGCTATCTCAGTCCCTCGTCCCTGTCTCCATCCATCATCCCTGTCTCAGACCCTCGTCCCTGTCTCCATCCATCATCCCTGTCTCAGTCCCTCGTCTCTATCTCAGTCCCTCGTTTCAGTCCCTCGTCCCTGTCTCAGTCCCTCGTCTCTATCCCAGTCCCTCGTTTCAGTCCCTCGTCCCTGTCTCAGTCCCTCGTCTCTATCTCAGTCCCTCGTTTCAGTCCCTCGTCGCTATCTCAGTCCCTCGTCCCTGTCTCCATCCATCATCCCTGTCTCAGACCCTCGTCCCTGTCTCCATCCATCATACCTGTCTCAGTCCGTCGTCCCTGTCTCAGTCCCTCGTTCCTATCCCAGTCCCTCGTCGCTATCTCAGTCCCTCGTCCCTGTCTCCATCCATCATCCCTGTCTCAGACCCTCGTCCCTGTCTCCATCCATCATCCCTGTCTCAGTCCCTCGTCTATATCTCAGTATCTCGTTTCAGTCCCTCGTCCCTGTCTCAGTCCCTCGTCTCTATCCCAGTCCCTCGTTTCAGTCCTTCGTTTCAGTCCCTCGTTTCAGTCCCTCGTCCCTATCCCAGTCCCTCGTTTCAGTCCCTCGTCGCTATCTCAGTCCCTCGTCCCTGTCTCCATCCATCATCCCTGTCTCAGTCCCTCGTCCCTGTCTCCATCCATCATCCCTGTCTCAGACCCTCGTCCCTGTCTCCATCCATCATCCCTGTCTCAGTCCCTCGTCTATATCTCAGTATCTCGTTTCAGTCCCTCGTCCCTGTCTCAGTCCCTCGTCTCTATCCCAGTCCCTCGTTTCAGTCCTTCGTTTCAGTCCCTCGTTTCAGTCCCTCGTCCCTATCCCAGTCCCTCGTTTCAGTCCCTCGTCGCTATCTCAGTCCCTCGTCCCTGTCTCCATCCATCATCCCTGTCTCAGTCCCTCGTCCCTGTCTCCATCCATCATCCCTGTCTCAGTCCCTCGTCCCTGTCTCCATCCATCATCCCTGTCTCAGTCCCTCGTTCCTGTATCCATCCATCATCCCTGTCTCAGTCCCTCGTCCCTGTCTCCATCCATCATCCCTGTCTCAGTCCCTCGTCCCTGTCTCCATCCATCATCCCTGTCTCAGTCCCTCGTTCCTGTATCCATCCATCATCCCTGTCTCAGTCCCTCGTCCCTGTCTCAGTCCCTCGTCCCTGTCTCCATCCATCATCCCTGTTTTAGTCCCTGTCTCCATCCATCATCCCTGTCTCAGTCCCTCGTCCCTGTCTCAGTCCCTCTCTCAGTCCCTCGTCGCTATCTCAGTCCCTCGTCGCTATCTCAGTCCCTCGTCCCTGTCTCCATCCATCATCCCTGTCTCAGACCCTCGTCCCTGTCTCCATCCATCATCCCTGTCTCAGTCCGTCGTCCCTGTCTCAGTCCCTCGTTTCCTATCCCAGTCCCTCGTCGCTATCTCAGTCCCTCGTCCCTGTCTCCATCCATCATCCCTGTCTCAGACCCTCGTCCCTGTCTCAATCCATCATCCTTGTGTCAGTCCCTCGTCTATATCTCAGTATCTCGTTTCAGTCCCTCGTCCCTGTCTCAGTCCCTCGTCTCTATTCCAGTCCCTCGTCCCTGTCTCCATCCATCATCCCTGTCTCAGACCCTCGTCCCTGTCTCCATCATCCCTGTCTCAGTCCGTCGTCCCTGTCTCAGTCCCTCGTCCCTATCCCAGTCCCTCGTTTCAGTCCTTCGTCGCTATCTCAGTCCCTCGTCCCTGTCTCCATCCATCATCCCTGTCTCAGACCCTCGTCCCTGTCTCCATCCATCATCCCTGTCTCAGTCCGTCGTCCCTGTCTAAGTCCCTCGTCCCTATCCCAGTCCCTCGTTTCAGTCCCTCGTCCCTGTCTCCATACATTATCCCTGCCTCCATCCATCATCCCTTCCTCCATCCATCATCCCTGTCTCAGTCCATCATCCCTTCCTCCATCCATCATCCCTGTCTCAGTCCATCATCCCTGTCTCCATCCATCATCCCTGTCTCAGTCCCTCGTCCCTGTCTCAGTCCCTCGTCCCTGTCTCAGTCCCTCGTCCCTGTCTCCATCCATCATCCCTGTCTCCATCCATCATCCCTGTCTCCATCCATCATCCCTGTCTCCATCCATCATCCCTGTCTCAGTCCCTCGTCTCTATCTCAGTCCCTCGTCCCTGTCTCAGTCCCTCGTCTCTATCCCAGTCCCTCGTTTCAGTCCCTCGTCGCTATCTCAGTCCCTCGTCGCTATCTCAGTCCCTCGTCCCTGTCTCCATCCATCATCCCTGCCTCCATCCATCATCCCTTCCTCCATCCATCATCCCTGTCTCAGTCCCTCGTCCCTGTCTCCATCCATCATCCCTGTCTCAGTCCCTCGTCCCTGTCTCCATCCATCGTCCCCGTCTCAGTCCATCATCCCTTCCTCCATCCATCATCCCTGTCTCAGTCCATCATCCCTGTCTCAGTCCCTCGTCCCTGTCTCAGTCCCTCGTCCCTGTCTCAGTCCCTCGTCCCTGTCTCCATCCATCATCCCTGTCTCCATCCATCATCCCTGTCTCCATCCATCATCCCTGTTTCAGTCCCTCGTCTCTATCTCAGTCCCTCGTTTCAGACCCTCGTCCCTGTCTCAGTCCCTCGTCTCTATCCCAGTCCCTCGTTTCAGTCCCTCGTCGCTATCTCAGTCCCTTGTCCCTGTCTCCATCCATCATCCCTGTCTCAGACCCTCGTCCCTGTCTCCATCCATCATCCCTGTCTCAGTCCGTCGTCCCTGTCTCAGTCCCTCGTCCCTGTCTCAGTCCCTCGTCCCTGTCTCAGTCCCTCGTCCCTGTCTCCATCCATCATCCCTGTCTCCATCCATCATCCCTGTCTCCATCCATCATCCCTGTTTCAGTCCCTCGTCTCTATCTCAGTCCCTCGTTTCAGTCCCTCGTCCCGGTCTCAGTCCCTCGTCTCTATCCCAGTACCTCGTTTCAGTCCCTCGTCGCTATCTCAGTCCCTCGTCCCTGTCTCCATCCATCATCCCTGTCTCAGACCCTCGTCCCTGTCTCCATCCATCATCCCTGTCTCAGTCCCTCGTCCCTGTCTCAGTCCCTCGTCCCTCTCTCAGTCCCTCGTCCCTGTCTCAGTCCCTCGTCCCTGTCTCAGTCCCTCGTCCCTGTCTCCATCCATCATCCCTGTCTCAGTCCCTCGTCCCTGTCTCCATCCATCATCCCTGTCTCAGTCCCTCGTTCCTGTATCCATCATCCCTGTCTCAGTCCCTCGTCCCTGTCTCAGTCCCTCGTCCCTGTCTCCATCCATCATCCCTGTCTCAGTCCCTCGTCCCTGTCCCCATCCATCATCCCTGTCTCAGTCCCTCGTCCCTGTCACCATCCATCATCCCTGTCTCAGTCCCTCGTCCCTGTCTCAGTCCCTCGTCCCTGTCTCCATTCATCATCCCTGTCTCAGTCCCTCGTCCCTGTCTCCATCCATCATCCCTGTCTCAGTCCCTCGTCCCTGTCTCCATCCATCATCCCTGTCTCAGTCCCTCGTCCCTGTCTCAGTCCCTCGTTCCTGTATCCATCCATCATCCCTGTCTCAGTCCCTCGTCCCTGTCTCAGTCCCTCGTTCCTGTATCCATCCATCATCCCTGTCTCAGCCCCTCGTCCCTGTCTCAGTCCCTCGTCCCTGTCTCCATCCATCATCCCTGTCTCAGTCCCTCGTCCCTGTCTCCATCCATCATCCCTGTCTCAGTCCCTCGTTCCTGTATCCATCCATCATCCCTGTCTCAGTCCCTCGTCCCTGTCTCAGTCCCTCGTCCCTGTCTCCATCCATCATCCCTGTTTTAGTCCCTCGTCCCTGTCTCCATCCATCATCCCTGTCTCAGTCCCTCGTCCCTGTCTCAGTCCCTCGTCCCTCTCTCAGTCCCTCGTCCCTGTCTCAGTCCCTCGTCCCTGTCTCAGTCCCTCGTCCCTGTCTCCATCCATCATCCCTGTCTCAGTCCCTCGTCCCTGTCTCCATCCATCATCCCTGTCTCAGTCCCTCGTCCCTGTCTCAGTCCCTCGTTCCTGTATCCATCATCCCTGTCTCAGTCCCTCGTCCCTGTCTCAGTCCCTCGTCCCTGTCTCCATCCATCATCCCTGTCTCAGTCCCTCGTCCCTGTCCCCATCCATCATCCCTGTCTCAGTCCCTCGTCCCTGTCACCATCCATCATCCCTGTCTCAGTCCCTCGTCCCTGTCTCCATTCATCATCCCTGTCTCAGTCCCTCGTCCCTGTCTCCATCCATCATCCCTGTCTCAGTCCCTCGTCCCTGTCTCAGTCCCTCGTTCCTGTATCCATCCATCATCCCTGTCTCAGTCCCTCGTCCCTGTCTCAGTCCCTCGTCCCTGTCCCCATCCATCATCCCTGTTTTAGTCCCTCGTCCCTGTCTCCATCCATCATCCCTGTCTCAGTCCCTCGTCCCTGTCTCAGTCCCTCGTTCCTGTCTCCATCCATCATCCCTGTCTCAGTCCCTGTCTCAGTCCCTCGTCCCTGTCTCAGTCCCTCGTCCCTCTCTCAGTCCCTCGTCCCTGTCTCCATCCATCATCCCTGTCTCAGTCCCTCGTCCCTGTCTCAGTCCCTCGTCCCTGTCTCCATCCATCATCCATGTCTCAGTCCCTCGTCCCTGTCTCCATCCATCATCCCTGTCTCAGTCCCTCGTCCCTGTCTCCATCCATCATCCCTGTCTCAGTCCCTCGTCCCTGTCTCCATCCATCATCCCTGTCACAGTCCCTCGTTCCTGTATCCATCCATCATCCCTGTCTCAGTCCCTCGTCCCTGTCTCAGTCCCTCGTCCCTGTCTCCATCCATCATCCCTGTTTTAGTCCCTCGTCCCTGTCTCCATCCATCATCCCTGTCTCAGTCCCTCGTCCCTGTCTCAGTCCCTCGTCCCTCTCTCAGTCCCTCGTCCCTGTCTCAGTCCCTCGTCCCTGTCTCAGTCCCTCGTCCCTGTCTCAGTCCCTCGTCCCTGTCTCCATCCATCATCCCTGTCTCAGTCCCTCGTCCCTGTCTCCATCCATCATCCCTGTCTCAGTCCCTCGTCCCTGTCTCCATCCATCATCCCTGTCTCAGTCCCTCGTCCCTGTCTCAGTCCCTCGTTCCTGTATCCATCCATCATCCCTGTCTCAGTCCCGCGTCCCTGTCTCAGTCCCTCGTCCCTGTCTCCATCCATCATCCCTGTCTCAGTCCGTCGTCCCTGTCTCAGTCGCTCATCCCTGTCTCCATCCATCATCCCTGTCTCAGTCCCTCGTCCCTGTCTCCATCCATCATCCCTGTCTCAGTCCCTCGTCCCTGTCTCCATCCATCATCCCTGTCTCAGTCGCTCGTCCCTGTCTCAGTCCCTCGTCCCTGTCTCCATCCATCATCCCTGTCTCAGTCCCTCGTCCCTGTCTCAGTCCCTCGTCCCTGTCTCAGTCCCTCGTCCCTGTCTAAGTCCCTCGTCCCTGTCTCAGTCCCTAGTACTTGTCTCAGTCCCTCGTCCCTGTCTCAGTCCCTCGTCCCTGTCTCCATCCATCATCCCTGTCTCAGTCCCTCGTCCCTGTCTCAGTCCCTCGTCCCTGTCTCAGTCCCTCGTCCCTGTCTCCATCCATCATTCCTGTCTCAGTCGCTCGTCCCTGTCTCCATCCATCATCCCTGTCTCAGTCCCTCGTCCCTGTCTCCACCCATCATCCCTGTCTCAGTCCCTCGTCCCTGTCTCCATCCATCATCCCTGTCTCAGTCGCTCGTCCCTGTCTCCATCCATCATCCCTGTCTCAGACCCTCGTCCCTGTCTCCATACATCATCCCTGCCTCCATCCATCATCCCTTCCTCCATCCATCATCCCTGTCTCAGTCCATCATCCCTTCCCCCATCCATCATCCCTGTCTCAGTCCATCATCCCTGTCTCCATCCATCATCCCTGTCTCAGTCCCTCGTCCCTGTCTCAGTCCCTCGTCCCTGTCTCAGTCCCTCGTCCCTGTCTCCATCCATCATCCCTGTCTCCATCCATCATCCCTGTCTTCATCCAGCATCCCTGTCTCCATCCATCATCCCTGTCTCAGGCCCTCGTCTCTATCTCAGTCCCTCGTTTCAGTCCCTCGTCCCTGTCTCAGTCCCTCGTCTCTATCCCAGTCCCTCGTTTCAGTCCCTCGTCGCTATCTCAGTCCCTCGTCCCTGTCTCCATCCATCATCCCTGTCTCAGACCCTCGTCCCTGTCTCCATCCATCATCCCTGTCTCAGTCCCTCGTCTCTATCTCAGTCCCTCGTTTCATCCCTCGTCCCTGTCTCAGTCCCTCGTCTCTATCCCAGTCCCTCGTTTCAGTCCCTCGTCCCTATCCCAGTCCCTCGTTTCAGTCCCTCGTCGCTATCTCAGTCCCTCGTCCCTGTCTCCATCCATCATCCCTGTCTCAGACCCTCGTCCCTGTCTCCATCCATCATCCCTGTCTCAGTCCGTCGTCCCTGTCTCAGTCCCTCGTTCCTATCCCAGTCCCTCGTCGCTATCTCAGTCCCTCGTCCCTGTCTCCATCCATCATCCCTGTCTCAGACCCTCGTCCCTGTCTCCATCCATCATCCCTGTCTCAGTCCCTCGTCTATATCTCAGTATCTCGTTTCAGTCCCTCGTCCCTGTCTCAGTCCCTCGTCTCTATCCCAGTCCCTCGTTTCAGTCCCTCGTCGCTATCTCAGTCCCTCGTCCCTGTCTCCATCCATCATCCCTGTCTCAGACCCTCGTCCCTGTCTCCATCCATCATCCCTGTCTCAGTCCCTCGTCTCTATCTCAGTCCCTCGTTTCAGTCCCTCGTCCCTGTCTCAGTCCCTCGTCTCTATCCCAGTCCCTCGTTTCAGTCCCTCGTCCCTATCCCAATCCCTCGTTTCAGTCCCTCGTCGCTATCTCAGTCCCTCGTCCCTGTCTCCATCCATCATCCCTGTCTCAGACCCTCGTCCCTGTCTCCATCCATCATCCCTGTCTCAGTCCGTCGTCCCTGTCTCAGTCCCTCGTCTCTATCCCAGTCCCTCGTTTCAGTCCCTCGTCGCTATCTCAGTCCCTCGTCCCTGTCTCCATCCATCATCCCTGTCTCAGACCCTCGTCCCTGTCTCCATCCATCATCCCTGTCTCAGTCCCTCGTCTCTATCTCAGTCCCTCGTCGCTATCTTAGTCCCTCGTCGCTATCTCAGTCCCTCGTCCCTGTCTCAGTCCCTCGTCTCTATCCCAGTCCCTCGTTTCAGTCCCTCGTCCCTATCCCAGTCCCTCGTTTCAGTCCCTCGTCGCTATCTCAGTCCCTCGTCCCTGTCTCCATCCATCATCCCTGTCTCAGGCCCTCGTCCCTGTCTCCATACATCATCCCTGCCTCCATCCATCATCCCTTCCTCCATCCATCATCCCTGTCTCAGTCCATCATCCCTGTCTCCATCCATCATCCCTGTCTCAGTCCCTCGTCCCTGTCTCAGTCCCTCGTCCCTGTCTCAGTCCCTCGTCCCTGTCTCCATCCATCATCCCTGTCTCTATCCATCATCCCTGTCTCCATCCATCATCCCTGTCTCAGTCCCTCGTCTCTATCTCAGTCCCTCGTTTCAGTCCCTCGTCCCTGTCTCAGTCCCTCGTCTCTATCCCAGTCCCTCGTTTCAGTCCCTCGTCGCTATCTCAGTCCCTCGTCCCTGTCTCCATCCATCATCCCTGTCTCAGACCCTCGTCCCTGTCTCCATCCATCATCCCTGTCTCAGTCCCTCGTCTCTATCTCAGTCCCTCGTTTCAGTCCCTCGTCCCTGTCTCAGTCCCTCGTCTCTATCCCAGTCCCTCGTTTCAGTCTCTCGTCCCTATCCCAGTCCCTCGTTTCAGTCCCTCGTCGCTATCTCAGTCCCTCGTCCCTGTCTCCATCCATCATACCTGCCTCCATCCATCATCCCTTCCTCCATCCATCATCCCTGTCTCAGTCCCTCGTCCCTGTCTCCATCCATCATCCCTGTCTCAGTCCCTCGTCCCTGTCTCCATCCATCGTCCCCGTCTCAGTCCATCATCCCTTCCTCCATCCATCATCCCTGTCTCAGTCCATCATCCCTGTCTCAGTCTCTCGTCCCTGTCTCAGTCCCTCGTCCCTGTCTCAGTCCCTCGTCCCTGTCTCAGTCCCTCGTCCCTGTCTCAGTCCCTCGTCCCTGTCTCCATCCATCATCCCTGTCTCCATCCATCATCCCTGTCTCCATCCATCATCCCTGTTTCAGTCCCTCGTCTCTATCTCAGTCCCTCGTTTCAGTCCCTCGTCCCTGTCTCAGTCCCTCGTCTCTATCCCAGTCCCTCGTCGCTATCTCAGTCCCTCGTCGCTATCTCAGTCCCTCGTCCCTGTCTCCATCCATCATCCCTGTCTCAGACCCTCGTCCCTGTCTCCATCCATCATCCCTGTCTCAGTCCGTCGTCCCTGTCTCAGTCCCTCGTTTCCTATCCCAGTCCCTCGTCGCTATCTCAGTCCCTCGTCCCTGTCTCCATCCATCATCCCTGTCTCAGACCCTCGTCCCTGTCTCCATCCATCATCCCTGTCTCAGTCCCTCGTCTATATCTCAGTATCTCGTTTCAGTCCCTCGTCCCTGTCTCAGTCCCTCGTCTCTATTCCAGTCCCTCGTCCCTGTCTCCATCCATCATCCCTGTCTCAGACCCTCGTCCCTGTCTCCATCATCCCTGTCTCAGTCCGTCGTCCCTGTCTCAGTCCCTCGTCCCTATCCCAGTCCCTCGTTTCAGTCCTTCGTCGCTATCTCAGTCCCTCGTCCCTGTCTCCATCCATCATCCCTGTCTCAGACCCTCGTCCCTGTCTCCATCCATCATCCCTGTCTCAGTCCGTCGTCCCTGTCTAAGTCCCTCGTCCCTATCCCAGTCCCTCGTTTCAGTCCCTCGTCCCTGTCTCCATACATTATCCCTGCCTCCATCCATCATCCCTTCCTCCATCCATCATCCCTGTCTCAGTCCATCATCCCTTCCTCCATCCATCATCCCTGTCTCAGTCCATCATCCCTGTCTCCATCCATCATCCCTGTCTCAGTCCCTCGTCCCTGTCTCAGTCCCTTGTCCCTGTCTAAGTCCCTCGTCCCTATCCCAGTCCCTCGTTTCAGTCCCTCGTCCCTGTCTCCATACATTATCCCTGCCTCCATCCATCATCCCTTCCTCCATCCATCATCCCTGTCTCAGTCCATCATCCCTTCCTCCATCCATCATCCCTGTCTCAGTCCATCATCCCTGTCTCCATCCATCATCCCTGTCTCAGTCCCTCGTCCCTATCTCCATCCATCATCCCTGTCTCCATCCATCATCCCTGTCTCCATCCATCATCCCTGTCTCCATCCATCATCCCTGTCTCCATCCATCATCCCTGTCTCAGTCCCTCGTCTCTATCTCAGTCCCTCGTTTCAGACCCTCGTCCCTGTCTCCATCCATCATCCCTGTCTCAGTCCGTCGTCCCTGTCTCAGTCCCTCGTTTCCTATCCCAGTCCCTCGTCGCTATCTCAGTCCCTCGTCCCTGTCTCCATCCATCATCCCTGTCTCAGACCCTCGTCCCTGTCTCCATCCATCATCCCTGTCTCAGTCCCTCGTCTATATCTCAGTATCTCGTTTCAGTCCCTCGTCCCTGTCTCAGTCCCTCGTCTCTATTCCAGTCCCTCGTCCCTGTCTCCATCCATCATCCCTGTCTCAGACCCTCGTCCCTGTCTCCATCATCCCTGTCTCAGTCCGTCGTCCCTGTCTCAGTCCCTCGTCCCTATCCCAGTCCCTCGTTTCAGTCCTTCGTCGCTATCTCAGTCCCTCGTCCCTGTCTCCATCCATCATCCCTGTCTCAGACCCTCGTCCCTGTCTCCATCCATCATCCCTGTCTCAGTCCGTCGTCCCTGTCTAAGTCCCTCGTCCCTATCCCAGTCCCTCGTTTCAGTCCCTCGTCCCTGTCTCCATACATTAT
>JASKUP010000374.1:0-20276 GCA_030448955.1 Trichopoda pennipes
AAAATGTACCAAAATAAACTAAAATATACTAAAATACACTAAAATATACACTAAAATACACTATTATATACTAAAACACACTAAAATAAACTAAAATATAATAAAATACACTAAAATATACTAAAATACACTAAAATATACTAAAATACACTAAAATATACCAAAATATGCTAAAATACACTAAAATGTACTAAAATACACTAAAATATACTTAAATACGCTAAAATGTACCAAAATAAACTAAAATATACTAAAATACACTAAAATATACCAAAATATGCTAAAATACACTAAAATGTACTAAAATACACTAAAATATACTTAAATACGCTAAAATGTACCAAAATAAACTAAAATATACTAAAATACACTAAAATATACACTAAAATACACTATTATATACTAAAACACACTAAAATAAACTAAAATATAATAAAATACACTAAAATATACTAAAATACACTAAAATATACTAAAATACACTAAAGTTCACTAAAATATACTAAAATACGCCGAAATATATTAAAATACACTAAAGTTCACTAAAATATACTAAAATACGCTAAAATATACTAAAGTACACTAAAATATACTAAAATACACTAAAATATACCAAAATATGCTAAAATACACTAAAATGTACTAAAATACACTAAGATATACTAAAATACACTAAAATATACTAAAATACACTAAAGTTCACTAAAATATACTAAACTACACTAAAATATACTAAAATACACTAAACTTCACTAAAATATACTAAAATACGCTAATATATACTAAAGTACGCTAAAATATACAAAAATACACTAATATATACTAAAATACACTAAAACATACTAAAATACACTAAAATTTACTAAAATACACTAAAATGTATTAAAATACACTAAAATACACTAAAATATACCAAAATATGCTAAAATACACTAAAATGTACTAAAATACACTAAGATATACTAAAATACACTAAAATATACTAAAATAGACTAAAGTTCACTAAAATATACTAAACTACACTAAAATATACTAAAATACACTAAACTTCACTAAAATATACTAAAATACGCTAAAATATACTAAAGTACGCTAAAATATACAAAAATACACTAATATATACTAAAATACACTAAAACATACTAAAATACACTAAAATTTACTAAAATACACTAAAATGTATTAAAATACACTAAAATATATTAAAATACACTAAAATATACTAAAATACGCTAAAATGTACCAAAATAAACTAAAATATACTAAAATACACTAAAATATACATTAAAATACACTATTATATACTAAAACACACTAAAATAAACTAAAATATAATAAAATACACTAAAATATACTAAAATACACTAAAATATACTAAAATACACTAAAGTTCACTAAAATATACTAAAATACACTAAAATATACTAAAATACACTAAATTTCACTAAAATATACTAAAATACGCTAAAATATACTAAAGTACACTAAAATATACTAAAATACACTAAAATATACCAAAATATGCTAAAATACACTAAAATGTACTAAAATACACTAAAATATACTAAAATACACCAAAATATACTAAAATACACTAAAGTTCACTAAAATATACTAAAATACAGTGTATTTTAGAGTATTTTAATATATTTTAGTGTATTTTAATATATTTTATTGTATTTTAGTATATTTTAGTGTATTTTAGTATATTTTAGTGTAGTTTAGTACATTTTAGTGTATTTTGATATATTTTAGTATATTTTAGCGTATTTTAGTGTATTTTAGTATATTTTAGTGTATTTTAGTATATTTTAGTGTATTTTAGTATATTTTAGTGAACTTTAGTGTATTTTAGTATATTTTAGAGTGTTTTAGTATATTGTAGTGAACTTTAGTGTATTTTGGTATATTTTACTGTATTTTAGTATATTTTAATGTATTATAGTACATTTTAGTGTATTTTAGTATATTTTAGTATATTTTAGTGTACTTTAGCGTATTTTTGTATATTTTAGTGAATTTAGTATATTTTACTGTATTTTAGTATATTTTAATGTATTTTAGTACATTTTAGTGTATTTTAGTATATTTTAGTGTATTTTAGTATATTTTAGTGTATTTTATTATATTTTAGTGTATTTAAGTATATTTTAGTGTATTTTAGTATATTTTAGTGTATTTTAGTATATTTTAGTGCATTTTAGTATATTTTTGTGTATTTTAGTGAATTTTAGTTTTTTTTTTTTGGTATATTTTAGTGTATATTAGTATATTTTTGTGTATTCTTAGTACATTTTAATGTATTTTAGTGTGTTTTAATATATTTTAGTGAACTTTGGATTATTGTATTGTATTGGATTAGTGTATTTTAATATTTTAAGTGTATTTTAGTATATTTTAGTGTATTCTTAGTATATTTCAATGTATTTTAGTATATTTTAGTATATTTTAATATTTTTTAGTGTATTTTAGGGTATTTTAGTGTATTTTAGTATACTTAAGTGTATTTTCGTGAACTTTAGTGTTTTTTAGTATATTTTACTGTATTTTAGTATATTTTAGTGTTTTTTAGTATATTTTGGAGTATTTTAGTATATTTTAGTGAACTTTAGTGTATTTTAGTATATTTTAGTGTATTTTAGTATATTTTAGTGTATTTTATTATATTTTAGTTTATTTTAGTGGGTTTAGTATATAATAGTGTATTTTAGTGTATATTTTAGTGTATTTTAGTATATTTTAGTTTATATTGGTACATTTTAGCGTATTTAAGTATATTTTAGTGTATTTTAGTACATTTTAGTGTATTTTAGCATATTTTGGTATATTTTAGTGTATTTTAGTATATTTTAGTAAATTTTTTTGGTGTACTTTAGTGTATTTTAGTATATTTTAATATATTGTAGTATATTTTAGTGTATTTTAGTATATATTAGTGAACTTGAGTGTATTTTGGAATATTTTACCATATTTTAGTATATTTTAATGTACTTTAGTATATTTTAGTGTATTTTAGTATATTAAAGTGTCTTTTAGTGTATTTTAGTGTATTTTTGTGTATTTTAGTATATTTTAGTGTATTTTAGTAAATTTTAGTGTATTTTATTATATTTTAGTGTATTTTAGTGTACTTTGGTGTGTTTTAATATATTTTAGTGTATTTTAGTATATTTAATTGTCTTTCAGTATATTTAAGAGTCTTTTAGTACATTTTAGTGTAAAGCTCACTAAAATATACTAAAATACACTAAAATATACACTAAAATACACTATTATATACTAAAACACACTAAAATAAACTAAAATATAATAAAATACACTAAAATATACTAAAATACACTAAAATATACTAAAATACACTAAAGTTCACTAAAATATACTAAAATACACTAAAATATACTAAAATACACTAAAGTTCACTAAAATATACTAAAATACGCTAAAATATACTAAAGTACACTAAAATATACTAAAATACACTAAAATATACCAAAATATGCTAAAATACACTAAAATGTACTAAAATACACTAAAATATACTAAAATACGCTAAAATGTACCAAAATAAACTAAAATATACTAAAAAACAATAAAACACACATAAATACACTAAAATACATTATAATACACTAACATACACTAAAATACACTTAAGTACACTAAAATACCCTAAAAGAAACTTAAATCAATAAAACACACTTAAATACACCAAAATATACTAAAATATGCTAAAAAACACTAAAATACACATAAATACACTAAAACACATTAAAATACACTCAAATACACTAAAATAGCCTAAAATAAACTTAAATACACTAAAATGCACTAAAATACACTTAACTACACTAAAATACACTTAAATATACGAAAAAACACTAAAACACACTAAAATACACTTAAATACACTTAAATACACTAAAATACCCTTAAATATACTAAAATATATACTAAAATACACTAAAATACACTAAACTACACAAAAATTCACTAAATTACACTAAAACACACTAAAATACACTTAAATACACTTAAATACACTAAAATGCACTTAAATATACTAAAAAATACCAAAACACACTAAAATACAACAAAATACACTAAAACACACATAAATACACTAAAATACATTATAATACACTAGAATACACAAAAATACACTAAAATGTACTTAAAAATACTAAAATACACTAAAATGCACCTTAATACACTAAAATGCACTAAAATACACTTAAATACACCAAAATAAACTAAAATATACAAAAAACAATAAAACACACATAAATACACGAAAATACATTATAATACACTAAAATACACTTAAATATGCCAAAATATACTAAAAAACACTAAAATACAATAAAATACACCAAAATATACTAAAATATACTAAAAATACTAAAACACACTAAAATACACTTAAATACACTAAAATACACTTAAATATACTACAATATACACTAAGCTACACTACAATGCACTTAACTACACTAGAATGCACTAAAATACACTAAATTACACTTAAATATACTAAAAAACACTAAAACACCCTAAAATACAATCAAATACACTAAACTACACTAAAATGCACTAAAATACACTAAAATACACTAAAATGCACTAAAATACACTAAAATACACTTAATTACACTAAAATACACTTAAATATACTAAAATATACACTAAAATACACTAAACTACACTAAAATGCACTTAATTACACTAAAATGCACAAAAATACACTTAAATATACTAAAAACACTAAAACACACTAAAATACAATGAAATACACTAAACTACAGTAAAATGCACTTCATTACACTAAAATACATTCAAATACACTTAAATACAGTTAAATATAATAAAAAACACTAAAACACACTAATATACACTAAAATACACAAACATACACTAAAATGGACTAAAATACACTGAAATACACTAAAATAAACTAAAATACACTTAAATATGCTAAAATATACTAAAAAAACACTAAAATACAATAAAATACACCAAAATATACTAAAATATACTCAAAATACTAAAAAATACTAAAACACACTAAAATACACTTAAGTACACTTAAATACACTAAAATACACTTAAATATACTAAAATTTACACTAAAATACAATAAAATGCACTTAATTACACTAAAATGCACTAAAATACACTTATATATACTAAAAAACACTAAAACACACTAAAATACAATAAAATACACTAAACTACACTAAAATACACCAAAATAAACTAAAATGCACTAAAATACACTAAAATACACTAAAATGCACTCAAATACACTGAAATACACTAAAATACACAAAAATACACTAAAATACACTAAAATACACTAAAATAAACTAAAATACACTTAAATTCACTAAAATACACTAAAGTACACTAAAAAGCACTAAAATACAATTAAATACACTAAAGTACAATAAAATATACTAAAATACGCCAAAATACACTAAACTACACTAAAATACACTAAAATGCACTTAAATACACTTAAATACACTAAAATGCATTAAAATACACTAAAATACACTTAAATACACTAAAATACATTATAATACACTAAAATAGACTAAAATAACTAAAATACTCTAAAGTACACTAAAATACCTTAAAATACACCAAAATTCACAAAAATACACCCAAATATACTAAAATATACTAAGAAACACTAAAATATAATAAGAAACACTAAAATACACTAAAATATAGTAAAATAAAAAAAACACTAAAACACACTAAAACACACATAAATACACTAAAATACATTATAATACACTAAAATATACTAAAATACACTTAAGTACACTAAAATACACTAAAATACCCTAAAATAAACTTAAATACACTAAAATACACTTAAATACACAAAAATACACTTAAATACACCAAAATATACTAAAATATACAAAAAAACACTAAAATACACATAAATACACTAAAACACATTATAATACACTCAAATACACTAAAATACCCTAAAATAAACTTAAACACACTAAAATGCACTAAAATACACTTAAATAAATACACTAACATATACACTAAAATACACTAAACTAAAATGCACTAAATTACACTAAAACACACTAAAATACACTTAAATATACTTAACTACACTAAAATACACTTAAATATACTAAAAAACACTAAAACACACTAAAATACAATAGAATACACTAAACTACACTAAAATTCACTTAATTACACTAAAATGCACTAAAATATACTAAAATACACTAAAATACACTGAAATACACTAAAATGCACTAAAATACACTAAAATACACTTAATTACACTAACACACACTAAAATACACTTAAATATACTAAAATATACACTAAAATACACTAAACTACACTAAAATGCACTTAATTACACTAAAATGCACTAAAATATTCTAAAATACACTTAAATATACTAAAATCACTAAAACACACTGTTTTGCCTTAAGCTTTTTTAAGGCACAGTTAGTTTATTTTAATTTAGACTGCACTTTTCACAATAAAATGTACACGACGAGTAGTTTCAACGTTTTCTTTATTAATGATTTCTTCTTCAAAAAAAAATGGCTCCTTACAGCTAGCTTAACTATAACAATTCATATTCTTATTTTATAAGTTTCCTAACGTGTAATGCATTTCAGATCCGGGATTATCTAATTATTAATTCAAATAAAAACACTTAACTAACATAATAAAATGACTTAACATCGGCCCCATTGAAGGACCTATGGTCTTCAATCGATTGGAAGCAACGCCAATTTGTGAACAGGTCTTTTGATAATACCGTGCCTAGTCTTCACCTCCGCTACTCTGACTTTGCTGTCTGCGCCTTGGATTACCGCCTGAACTCGGCCGGTCAGCCACTGCAGGGGCGGCATTCCGTCGTCGTGCACGACGACGAGCTTGCCGACGTCGAGATTTGGCTCGTCTACCGCCCATTTGGTTTTGGCCTGGAGGCTGCGGACGTAATCTTTGGCCCAGGACTGCCAAAACATTTGCTTGAGAGCGCAAGTAAGTCGCCATCTCTTGGAGTACGTCAGCCTGTCCGGTTCGCCTCACTCATGTTGAAAAGTTTGTTACAGTCAGACGTGTCGAAATTTATCGCGTGAGTAAATTCGGGATATTTCAGTGAGTTTTGATCGCAGGATTGTGAGAGTGCTGTCAAAAAATAGTGCGTAATTTACGGAATCCGTGGATATATAAATTGTGCGGGTTTGAATAAAAATTTGTGAAAAATAAATTTTTTGAAGAATTTTGAGAATTTTGCCTACGAACACACACTGTGTTGTGCGTTTTTGAGTGGTACATTGGATTTTGTTTGGAACATTCCAAAAGTGGGTTCAGAAAATAGTGCGTTTTGTGAGGAATCCGTGGATGTAAAAATCGTCGCGGTGTGAATAAAACTTTTTGCGGTATTAATTTTTTAACATTAACATAATTTGTTAGTATTGGCTAGGGGTTCTTGAGTAAATTCAACCCCTATTTTTTATTTCGGAATAGCTCGGCGGATTTTGATTGGAGAATTCCGAGAGTGGTACTGGCGGATAGCGCTTTTTCCGCTGAATCCGTGGATGTGTGAATTTTGGAATTCTGAATAAAACTTTTTCGGAAATTAATTTTTTGGACAATTGTGTTTAAATTGCCAATACCCGGCATTGTGCTGACGGGAAATTTTGATTTGTTTGTGCGTTGACGGAAATTTTTGCAAGTACCTGGATTTTGATTTTTGGACCTTGTGATATCGTTTTTGCCTGCTATTGGACCCTGTTTTTAGTAAATTCTGCTGATTTGAGGTAGGTGGAAATTTTTAATTTATTTTTGGATTTTTGAGTGCTGGTATGGCGCCTGGCCCTGCCAGTAGGCGCGGCAAGCCTAAGAGCGACGCGGAGGGTGTTTCTGATGCGCCATCGACGTCGGGGGCGATGCCACCGCCCGAATTGGCGACTGTTGTAAGGAGTGATGATGGACTGAGTGCCGGGAGCGGAAAGAAGCGGAAGCTTAATTCGCCCAAAACTGGGCGTGCTGCGGCAAGGAAGGCAAAGGAGAGCGAAGCAATGTCGGAATCGACTTGCTATAGTGCGGCTGAGGGCGAGGAGGATGCGAGTATCATTGCGGCTCGGGCTAGGGCTGAAAAGCGCCGAAATAAGAGGGCGCAGGCTGTACGAGGTTTGGAGGGTGGCTGTGGCGCAGTTATTGCGCAGATGAAGAGCGTCACTACGGCGCTTATGACAGCGGTTTTGGCAGAAGGTGTGGACCGTGTGGTTGCCATGGAGGTGTCGGCGCTAGCCTCAGAGTACGAGGTTCTCCTAATGCGCCTTATTGCCGATAATGAGAGACTGAAGGGCCAGATCGAGGCCAGGGGCGTTTTCAGTGCTCCTGCGGTACCGGTGGTGACGCGAGTGCAGGCGAGGGCTGTTCCGGCGGTTCCTGCGCCTGTTGTGGCGGGAGGTGTCGAGTTTCCGGCTCTACCGAAGCCGGTGGATACCTGGTCGGTTGTCGTCAGGGGGAAAGGAGTGGCAACATCAAAGGAGGTGGTTGAGAAGGTGGTAAAGGAGGTGGGGCCCACATTGGGCGTACGAGTGCACGGCGTGCGTCCGATGAAGTCAGGTGGTGCGGTAATACGTACACCGTCGGTTGCGGAGAGGAAGAAGGTGGCTGCGAACGCCAAGTTTGCTGAAGTTGGCCTGGAGGTCAGCGTTCAGGACAAACTGGGTCCGAGAGTGGTAGTCCAGCGGGTTCATGCGGAGATTACCCCCGATGAATTTATGGAGCAGCTGTACGAGTTGAACTGTAAGGAGGCGATGACCAGAGAGGCTTTCAGCAAGGCTGTACGGTTGGTGAGCGCCACATGGCGCGTTAAGGACGGGGGCAGCGTTAATGTTGTATTGGAATGCACGGGACGAGTGGCGGCGAAACTGCACGAGACGGGAGCATATGTTAAATGGTTCCGTTTCCAGGTGCGGCCGCAGGACGTGGTGCAGTCTTGCTACAGATGCCTGGGCTTTGACCATAGGGTCCAGGCATGCCGGATGGTGGAGGAGACGTGCTCAAGATGCGGTGTGCCTGGTCATCGGGCGTGGAGCTGTACCAGTGACGTCAGTTGTCGTGACTGTCGTTTCAAAGGACTGGCTGCCGACCACAAGATGTTGACGATGGCTTGCCCGATATACGCGGCTATGGTGGCTAGAGCGAATTCTCGGCATTAGTATGGAGAGTGTCATCATTCTTCAGCAGAATCTGCAGCGAGCGTTTTCGGCGACGTGCACTTTTGGGCACACCATGAGACGGCGGCGGGCTTCTTTTGCCCTTTTGCAGGCGCCGTACTATACGAATGGCCGCGTTAGGGGTTTACCTGCTGCAATGCGGGTATTTACGAATCTGCCGGGCAATTCTGCGGTAGTCGTTGATGATCCTGGCATCGCTTGTACTGTTGTCAGTCGAGCTCGATGGGGGGTTTGTGTTGCCGTTGAGGGCCGTTTCGGCCGCTTATTTCTGGCGAGCATCTACTGTCCGCCTAGTAGTACTTTGGATCGCTATATAGGGTACATGGATACGGTGTTACTACTTGCGAGTAACAATCCGATTATCCTTGGCTTAGACGCAAACGCATGTTCTCCAATGTGGTTCAGTAAAATGCCCAGGCGACCGTCTGGGTATTTGAACTACACGCGAGGAATCATGCTTAGTGAATGGCTACTCACAAAAGATGTTTCGGTGTTGAACGAGGCTAGTGAGTTGTACACTTTTAGCAGTCCAAATGGTGCTAGTGATATAGATGTTACTGTTGCAAATAATGCGGCAGTCGCATCTTATATCTTTAGGTGGGCAGTACGCGACAATGGTGGTGAGAGTGATCACAATCGTATTGAGATTGAGATCACATATTACACGAGCACATTGGCGATCTCGTCTCCGCGGCGATGGCGGGTAAGCGGTGCGAATTGGTCTGGCTACGCAGGCTACTTTCGAGCTGTAGTGTTGGACGTGTCGTTGGGGGCATTTCGTGCACTGACGGTAGATCAGCAGGTGGAGCAAATAGATCAGTGGATGTGCACTGTCAATGACACTTTTCTTGGCCGGTGTCGCAGGACTCGGCCAGGGGGTGTCAGATGGTGGACTAGTGAGCTGACTTCGATGCGAAGGGGCGTCAGGCGACTCAGGAAGTTATTCCAGAGGGCCAGGCGCACTGGAGCTGAGGATTTAGCTGCGCGCAAGGCGATCTATTTGGCCCAACTGCGGGTCTACAAGAAACGTGTGGTACAGGTTAAGGAGGAGGAGTGGAGGGCCTTTGTACAGGAGAATAGGGACGATCCTTGGGGTCGAGTCTATCGGGTCTGTAGAGGTAGAAATACGGAGCTCACTGTGGAATCCATCCAGGTTGGCCGTTCTGAACGGACAACCTGGCGGGGTTGCATGGAGGCTTTGTTGGAGGCTTTCTTTCCGGATGCGGCTCGGGGCGATCGCCCTCCTCTCATTAGGGAGGAGATCGGCCCACCAATTCTGAGGGAGGAGGTCTCTGATAGTATTTATCGAGTCAGGAGTAGGAAGTCTCCGGGTATTGACGGCATGACTGGAGAGATGTGTAAAAGCATCTGGAAGGCCGTGCCGGAATATTTGGAAGCGGTCTACGAGAAGTGTTTCAGTGAGGGCTATTTCCCGTCTGCTTGGAAAAGTGCTCGCGTTGTTGTTCTCCTGAAGTCTCCTGATAGGGTTCGGAGTAATCCGCGCTCTTATCGGGGCATCAGCCTTCTCCCAGTACTTGGCAAAGTACTTGAGAGGATGATGGTGACGCGACTGAAGGAGTGCATCAGCGGGGGTCTTTCTGAGTACCAGTTTGGCTTTAGGGAGGGGAGGTCTGTTGAGGATGCGTGGCTGCATGTTAGGCGTTGCGTTAGCGACTCTTCGGAGAGATATGTCCTTGGACTATTTGTTGATTTTAAGGGTGCGTTTGACTACCTCTCGTGGGGCCCAGTTCTCGATAGAATACATAGCGTAGGCTGTCGGGAGCTGGCCTTATGGGAGAGCTATTTCAGCGGCAGGAAAGCTTGTGTGGTAGGCGCCGGCGATACGGTCTGGAGGGATGTTGTCCGTGGTTGTCCGCAGGGGTCCATATGTGGTCCATTCATTTGGAACCTCATGATGGATTCCCTGCTAAGGCGGCTCGGGGATCAGTCCTTCAGGCTGTGTGCATATGCGGATGATCTGCTCATTTTGATTGAGGGTCAAGCTCGTATTGACCTGGAGAGAAAGGGTGAGCAGGCCATGCACATTGTTTGTGAATGGGGTGCCAGTGTCGGTGTCGATGTGGCAATGGACAAGACTGTGATGATGTTGCTGAAAGGCAAATTATCACAGAATCGTCCACCATGCATACGATCTGGTGGCATTAGTCTCAGGTATGAGACGCAAGTTAAATACCTGGGAATAATGGTGGCGGAAAGGATAAACTTTTTAGTTCATCCTGTCTATGTGAGGGACAAGCTGACTGCGGTTGTAGGTAGAGTTAGGCGCATACTTAGGTCTGACTGGGGCCTTAGCAGGCGTGCTACACGTACCATATATGACGGGCTATTTGTCGCATGTGCTGCATATGGTGCGCCTGTTTGGTACGATCTAGTTATGTCTGTTGTCGGCCGGAACAAGGTGCTGTCTTGCCAAAGAGTGGCTATGCTCGCTTGCATGCCAGTTTGTCGGACAGTTTCAACAGATGCTCTTCAGGTCTTGCTGGGTGTAGCCCCCCTTGACTTGGAAGTGACACGTCGTGCTGTCGCTTTCAAGATCAAACGGGGACTACCACTTCTCGGAAATGACTGGCTTTCTGCTGCGGATTTGGTGGATACGAGATTGGAAACGGTCAAGAGGCTTTTAGATGAGCGTCTTGTTTCTATCTGGAAGAACAGGTGGGAGAACAGCGATGCGGGTAGAGTTACGTATGAATTCATACGTGACCCTACTTTCGTACGGGAACACCCAGACTTTCGCTTCGGCTTAACACTGGGCTTCCTGCTGACCGGGCACGGCTCTCTGAATGCATTTTTGCATCAGAGGGGCTTGTCTGATTCCCCCTCCTGTAGATGCGGAGCCGACTCTGAGGATTGGAGGCACTTTCTTGTGGAGTGTCCCCTGTATGCTGACGTTAGGGACTTAGACGCTATAGGCGTTGTCAGGGTTGGAGATGGTTACATGTTTGGCGGAATTCTGCAGAGAGCCGACACCTTAGATGGAATCCGCGAGTTTGCCCGTATAGCCTTCCGTAGGAGGTTAAGGCATGTGCAGTAGGTACATCGCTGAGCGGTTATTCGGATACCCGTTGTCTTGTCTGCTTTTTTGGTGTGTGCCTGGCAATGTCGTCCGGTGTTGTTTTCTGTGGTGATTGTTGGAGGGGGTGGTACTTTCCGTAATAATGTGGGAGTTTGCGCTGCCGCCACGGTTTTGCGTCAATTTCTTCCCTTAGGTCCCCGGGCCTAAGGGCGGAAATTGCTGCAGTACTTGGGCTTGCAGTAGGCAACATCCTGGAAGAGTCCGGTGTAGTTTGTTGAATGTTGTGTGTAGTAGTATAGTTGATATTGTGGAAAGGGCAGGATGGGGTCCTAGGCTTGTTTTATCGGCCAAGGGTCTTATCCTGTCTTGAATGAATGGCGTGTGAGTGTGTACCAGAATGGGTACTGGTGTGATTGTGGTATGAATGGTGTGTGAGGCCACTAGTTAGAGTTTTTTGGAACTCGGCTGGTGGTAACAGTTTGACCGGATACTATAAACTGGTACCACGGGTGCCAGGTGCCCCTGAAACTTCGGTTTCAGCCTGGCAGTTGGTGTGGCCCTTCGGGAGCTTCGTGGTGGCTGTGGTTTTTACCCATATCGCGGGATGGGCGTATTAGCCCACGTGGAATTGCATTGCCACAGGGATACCGTGACCCTTAGATCGGTAGAAGTATAGAAAGGCTCCGCACCTCACCCAAGGTGGACATCATGACCAAAAACGTGATGTCAAATTGGTACCCATGGTTTGTACATCGGGGCGTTAGTGGACGCATTGTAGTCACTCGGTGGTAAGACCACTATGGTGTTAGGTCGTATCGGCAGGTAGCCACAGGAAACTGTATCACATCTGTCCGGTTCGCCTAGATGCGACTCTTGCGGCAGCGCAAGAAGGCTTTCGCCTATTAGTAGATGTGCTGGTGTTAAGGCCTCTCCATCGTTGGGGTCGTTGCTGATTGGGGCGATTGGCCTGGAGTTGAGCACTGCTTCGATTTGTACTAGAACCGTCTGCAGTTCGTCTAAGGTTAACAACACCATGCCTACGGTTTTGACAAGCAGTATCTTGGCTGATTTGACGGCTGCCTCCCATAGACCGCCGAAGTGCGGTGCTCGTGGTGGAATGAAGACAAAGCTGATTCCTTTGTTGGCTGCGAAGGACTCTATCTCGCTGGCACGGCTGAGCATCGTTTCTTTCAGCTGCAGCAGCTCCCGATTCGCACCGACAAAATTGGTGGCATTGTCGCAGTAAATTGCATCTGGGAGCCCTCTCCTGCCAATGAACCTTTGAAGACATAGAAGAAAGGAATTTGAAGACAGATCAGTGACTATTTCAATGTGTACAGCCTTTGACGAAAAACACAAATATAGAAATATACATTTTAACAGGTGGACGGCCACGAATCTTTTGAGTTATATTAATTGGGCCGCAAAAGTCTACGCCACACACTTTGAATGGGCGCAAAGCTCTCACCCTATCAGCAGGCAAATTTCCCATAATTTGGCCCATTAGTTTTGGTTTATACCGAAAACAATGCAGACATTTATGGACAGTTTTTCTACACTCTTCTCTGGCATTTATTAGCCAAATATTGTCTCGCAAAAGAGCTACTAAAGCCTTCACTCCTGCATGACAGTTGCTAAAGTGTAAATGTCGCAAATATAATGTCATGAAGTGGCATTTTTTGGGCATCAAAAGTGGGAATTTCGCATCATATGGGATTGGTGCGTTTAGCAGCCTCCCGCCTACCCTCAGTAGTGAAAATGAACGATGTTCGGTTTTGAATTGATGGACAAATGGATTCAATTTCTGTAAATTAGAAGACAAAACTTGTGATTTAGCTAACTTTTTCAGCTCCTCAGTGTATTCAGTTCTCTGAATGAATTCAACCAGCGATAGAAAAGTCGAATTTAATTCCTTCGCTGTAGGAGTTCCCAAGTTACGAGACATGTTACCTTGAGCAATATTGATAAAACGAAAAAAGTATGTAAACACTCGCAACATTTTAGTATAGGAAGAAAACCTTTCGATCCACTGTACGATATAGTTGGCTTCAACTTCTTCTACAGTGAGAAATACATTGGTTTTCCTTTTTTCCAGGGACTCTTCTTCAGCGGTCAACTTAAAATGAGGATTCACTGGCCACTCATTACTTTCCTTTAGTAGAAACTTGGGACCATTAAACCAAATTGAATCTACTAGTTCATCTATATCACAACCTCTTGAAACTATATCAGCCGGATTTTCCTTAGTTGGAACATGTCGCCAAGCGACTTGGTCTGATAGTTCCTGGATTTCTGCCACTGGATTTGATACAAATGTAGCCAGCATTGATGGATGAGTTTGAATCCAGTATAATGTGATCTCTGAATCCGTCCAAAAAGTTATGTCCTCAATCTCGAATGAAATCATAGGTTTTATTTTAGCAATCTACAAGAAGTTTTGCCAGAAACTCTACTCCGAATAAAAATGCAGCACCCATAAGCTCGCATAGAAGCATCAGAAAACCCATGAATCTGACATTTGTTTTTCGAAGTTGTTAATACATACCTGGGGATTTCCACTTGACCAATTTTCAATAAATTAATCTTAAAATCTTCCCAGGAAGTATTAAGGCGATTGGGAATTGATTCATCCCAATCCAACTTCATTAGCCAAAGCTCTTGAATGAGAATCTTTGCCTTAATTACTAATGGGCTTAAAAGTCCGAGCGGATCAAACAGTCTTGCCGAAACGGATAATATATTACGTTTTGTGGCCTTGAGATTGTAAAAGGAATTGTCTAAGTGGTATTTAAATACGTCACTCTTCGGATGCCAATATGTGCCTAAAGTTTTCGTGAGATCGGGATCTATTTGCACAGACTTTTGCAATATGGAGGAATCAGAATGCCGAGTATAATTGGAAACCCACTTAGTGAGGTTAAAACCTGCTGATTGCAATATTTCCATCACCTGAGATCGAATTGTGTTAAGTTCTTCGATCGAATCGGCACCAGTCAAAAGATCATCGACATAAAAATCCTTTCTAATGACCTTAGACCCAATAGATAATGAACTTTCATGCAATTTGCTTAAATAATTTAGACACCTTATTGCCAGAAATGGTGCTGATGAAGTGCCATAAGTCACTGTATTCAATTTATATGCATCAATATTCTGAGACGGATTTTCACGCCATAATATAAGTTGAAAATTTCTATTGGCCTCATCAATTAAAACTTGACGGTACATTTTCTCAATGTCAGCCGTAATTGCGTATTTATGCATTCTAAAGCGAATTAGAGTAGAATACAATTCTTCTTGAATTGTTGGACCTGTCATAAGTATATCATTAAGAGAAAGCCGAGTAGACGTCTTACACGAAGCGTCGAAAACCACCCGAAGTTTCGTAGTAGCACTCTGAGGGCGTAGCACACATTGATGTGGTATGAAATAATGAGGTTCATCGGGAACTTTGCTGTCTGTAATAGACATGTGTCCCAATGAGATGTATTCCTTCATGAAAGAGTTATACATCTCTTTTATTTGTGGTTCTTTTGAAAGCCGACGTTCTAAAGACAAGAAACGTCGTTTAGTGGTCTCAAAAGAAAATCCCAAAGTCCTTGGATCCGCTTTAAAAGGTAGCTCCACTTGAAATCTGCCTGACGGTAATCGCCGAACAGAATTCCTGAACCTCATCTCACATTGTTGGTGCTCTATCGACAGAATGTTAGCTTCTCTCGGAATTTCCTCTAATTCCCAAAACCGACGAACTACGGAATCTAATGAATTTTCATCTTCCCTAAATGAACTTACATGGCATGAACTTGTCTTACTGTCCTTTAATTCCCTATACTTTCCTGAAACAATCCAACCTAGCAAAGTCTTTTGCAATGTTGGAATGTTAGGATTTGCTTTAATTTGGCCAACGCACAATAATTCGAAGAACACTTCAGCGCCGATCAACATATCTATTCTCCGCGGTTTTTTAAAATATGGATCAGCTAACTCTACGTTACCAGGCAGGTTCCAACCAGAGGTAGAAATTACACGATCTGGTTGATAATTAGAAATCGATCGTAGAACCCAAAAGTCTGACGAAAACTCATGAGAATTCATACGAGATTTTACTGTTGCCTGAATTTTGTATTTGGCGGAAGAATTGGTTCTACCGATACCAGTAAGATTGAGGTTTCTTTGTTCTCTGCGTAACTGTAGTCGCTGAGATAATTCTTCGGTTACAAAATTCGTTTGTGAACCAGAATCTAATAATGCTCTCGCCAGTACATATTCGCCATATTTATTTCTAATTCTAACCAAAGCAGTGGCCAAAATGACATTATCTTTTCCAGAAGATGAATGATTTATAAAAGCCCTTGAACTTATTGGTTCAATAGATTCAGAACTATTGGGGCTCAACGATTGCGCATTATTTGCAGCATATATATGCAACAATGTATGATGTGAGCGGCTACAAACTCGACATTTTGTTGACTTACATTTAGTTACTGTATGTCCTGTTTTTAAGCAATTTATGCAAGCGGGAACGCCTTTAATGAAGTCAAATCTCTGCTGAACTGGCACTGCAGAGAAAGAAGGACAATTAGACACAAAATGAAGTGCAGATTTGCAAAATAGGCATTTCGAAGATGCTTGCGATTCAGCCTGACATGAATATGAAGATTTTGAATTCTTTCTGGGGAAAATGTCGCTTTTCCTTGCAAAATTGGTATTTTGCTTGGGCTTTGAACTTGAGGCTTCTTCAGCCGAAATATGCTTATATCTCTTATTTAGCGCTGCCTCACAATCACTCCATAGCGGAAGCTTCTCATAATCAACCTGCTCTTCCCATTTAGATCTAGTGATTGGGTCTACTTTTGTCATTACTAAGTGGATAATTATCGCATTAGTAATTGCCCTGTCATCTCCGATAGACAAAAGAGAGCCGTATATAGCCGAAACCGTATCAATCATGACTCTCAAGCCCGATGCAGATGGCTTAGACATATCTTGCAAATTAAATAACTTTCTTATATTATCAAAAAAGATCAAGCACGGATTGTCATACACTTTTTTCAAACTTTGCAAAGCCTTGGCATAATTCTTAGCAGTTATTTGATAGGCCTTTACTGTACCCAGTGCTTCATCTGATAGACATGAAATTAAATGATTAAATTTCTCAATTTCAGTCAGAGTCAAATCACTGTCTACCAAGCTCTCGAATAAACTTATAAAATTCTTATATTCGGAATATTTGCCGCTAAATTGCGGCAACTTCATATTTGGAAGTCGGCTATGACCATGAAAACTACATGAAGGTTCAATAAAGCTATGTTCTCTTGGGGTTAAATACCCCAAAAGCATACTCTTAGTAGAAACGCATAAATTTTCCATATCAGTCCTTTCATTGTTTGAGGGATCCAAAATATCGATCTCTGATTGAATGTCCATAGCATCTTCGATGTACGAATTTAAAATTTCTAGGCGACATTGCAATTCGTTTTGATTAAAAGAAATAGTTTTCTCCTTAATAGAGCGCCTTATTCGTGAAACGTTGTTCAAGACTACATTCTTCTGTTGGTATAAACGCTCAAGGCTATTATTTGGGCTCTTTTGTTTCTTACCACCAGCCATTGCAGTAATCTTAATTGCAATAAAAAGTATGAACCAATCTTAATTCTGTAGTATTCTGGAAGGATCTCCAAGAAAGGCACGGGTTGTCCAATAGACAAGTAAAATAATCAATTTTCTGAGATCAACTTCCGTTTGATACGCAAATAAATAAACCACTTAACAGTTTTAAAATGGTATTATTCACTTGGTAAGCTTTGTTATTTTCCAAATGCTTACGTAATTAACCAACTGTATTGTGTTAATACAAGAAAACTTATTTTTGGATAGTGCGACCAACATGCAACTAAATTGTTCGCTGGGTTGTACTACGAACAACCACCAAAAACGCAAAGAGAAAAAAACACAAATTCTGTTCTCACAATAACAATATTATTTCTATTTATTGCTCAATATAAATCACAGCCTCTTGTAATTATTAATTATTGGAATATTCCACAACCGAACTCTTTTAAATGCTCTTTGGATATTGTGATTTTCTCTTTTAATAAACACTTGTACTGTAATAGTCAAGTTTGGTTTATTTTTAATGATAATTATTGAACAATAAAGCACTTTTATTTGTAACTATTTTTGTGTGTATCACTACTGGACAATAACTGACAAAAATCTTTTATAAGAACAAATAATTTGAGTGTGGAGTAAAACTTTTGCAAAATGAATTTTTATAATAAATTCAAGAAATAAGTACAAAGTCTCACACAATTATTAGTTCTTTAATACCTGACGTTCGGCACTTTCCTTTTGGCAAAGAACACAATTACATCTGGGCATCTGGAAGTTCTTGGTAATCTTCTGCAGTGTTCCGGATGATATTAGCGTTGTTGAAATTTTTAATAGTTTATATATATTTTTATTTATTATAAAAATACACACGTATTGAAATACGATCGTGGTAACCGCGAATAATCTTTTATTTAAATTATTTTTAAAATACAGTCCCTGCTCGGGCGCCAAAATGTTTTGCCTTAAGCTTTTTTAAGGCACAGTTAATTTATTTTAATTTAGACTGCACTTTTCACAATAAAATGTACACGACCGGTAGTTTCAACGTTTTCTTTATTAATGATTTCTTCTTCAAAAAAAAATGGCTCCTTACAGCTAGCTTAACTATAACAATTCATATTCTTATTTTATAAGTTTCCTAACGTGTAATGCATTTCAGATCCGGGATTATCTAATTATTAATTCAAATAAAAACACTTAACTAACATAATAAAATGACTTAACACACACTAAAATACAATAAAATACACTAAAATACACTAAAATACACTGAAATACACTAAATGCACTAAAATACACTAAAATACACTTAATTACACTAACACACATTAAAATACACTAAAATACACTTAAATATACTAAAATATACACTAAAATACACTAAACTACACTAAAATGCACTTAATTACACTAAAATGCACTAAAATATACTAAAATACACTTAAATATACTAAAAACACTAAAACACACTAAAATACAATAAAATACACTAAACTACAGTAAAATGCACTTCATTACACTAAAACACACTAAAATACATTTAAATACACTTAAATACACTTAAATATAATAAAAAACACTAAAACACACTAAAACACACTAAAGTACACTTAAATACACTTAAGTACACTAAAATACACTTAAATATACTAAAAAACACTAAAACACACTAAAATACAATAAAATACACTAAACTACACTAAAATGCACTTAATTACACTAAAAAACACTTAAATACGCCAAAATATGCTAAAATAAAAATAAGTACACTAAAATACATTATAATACACTAAAATACACAAAAGTACACTAAAATATACTTAAAAATACTAAAATACACTAAAATGCACTTAAATACACTAAAATGCGCTAAAATACACTCAAATACACCAAGATAAACTAAAATATACTAAAAAACACTAAAACACACATAAATACACTAAAATACATTATAATACACTAAAATACACTTAAATATGCTAAAATATATTAAAAAAACACTAAAATGCAATAAAATGCACCAAAATATACCAAAATATACTAAAATATACAAAAAAACTAAAACAAACTAAAATACACTTAAATACACTAAAATATACTTAAATATACTAAAACATATACTAAAATACACTAAACTACACTAAAATGCACTTAATTACACTAAAATGCACTAAAATACACTAAAAAGCCTTTAAATATACTAATAAACACTAAAACACACTAAAATACAATAAAATACACTAAACTACACTGAAATGCACTTAATTACACTAAAACACACTAAAATACATTTAAATGCACTTAAATACACTAAAATACACCTAAATATACTAAAAACACTAAAACACACTAAAATACAATAAAATACACTAAAC
>JASKUP010000375.1:0-25952 GCA_030448955.1 Trichopoda pennipes
ACCTACAAGTACAACAACCAAACTCCGTGTCGTTTTCGACGGATCAGCACGTACAACTTCAAATTATTCCTTGAATAACATTTTGATGGTTGGCCCAACAATTCAACAAGATTTAATAACCACTCTCTTTTCGTTTCGTTTAAATAAATTTGCTTTGACTGCAGACATATCTAAAATGTACCGCCAATTCCTAATCGATGAAGCTGACCGTAAATTTCAATTGGTTCTATGGAGATCGAATCCGAAAGACGAGCTTAGCGTATTTCAGCTAAATACCATAACTTATGGTCTTTCATCAGCGCCGTTTCTGGCAATTAGAAGCTTATTTTTAATTGCAGATCAACACCGTTCAAGCTATCCAACTGGATCAAGAGTCCTTCGTGAAGATTTATACGTCGATGACGTTCTCACTGGTTCTAACAGTTTAAATGAACTAATGGTAAAAAGGGCTGAACTAATTAAAATTCTCAGCATTCATGGTATACAACTTGCACAATGGAACAGCAATTGTTCAGAATTCTCAACTTCTGACTCGTTAGAGGTTTCTATAAAAGATTCAGAGGATACTATTAGAAAAACACTCGGCATGGCTTGGAATACAGCCCTAGATGTATTTTTGTTTCGATTTGATTTGCCAGATGAAATTAAACCCACCAAACGCAACGTTTTGTCAACTGTAGCAAAAATTTTTGATTTACTTGGTCTTTTGAGCCCGATCGTTGTTCGCTGTAAAATCTTACTTCAAGAAATGTGGGTCCAGAATATAGGCTGGGATGATACTCTACCATCTCAAGTATTAACTTCATGGCTGCACATTAAAAAGGATTTTCAAAACATGCATCGCATTAAAATACCTCGCTACGTTTTTACAACAGAAAATAAACTCGGAGAAATACATGGCTTCGCTGATGCCTCGCAACGAGCGTATGGTTGTTGCCTATACTATCGTGTTTATGAAAATGGTAACTATAAATCATCTTTATTGATTAGCAAATCGAAGGTAGCTCCTATTAAGGCTCAATCGTTACCTCGTTTAGAGTTGTGTGCTGCAGTTTTACTGAATAAAACTTGGAGAAAAATTAAACAGAAAATTTTTAAATTTGTTTCTTCAGTTTACTTTTGGACAGACTCTAAAGTAGTTCTCCAATGGCTCAAAATGCACTCGTCAACATTGAAGTGTTTCGTGGCAAATCGTGTTTCGGAGCTCCAAGAACAAACTAGAGACATAATTTGGCTACATGTACCGTCAAAAAGTAACCCTGCTGATATTGTTTCCCGCGGTTGTACTGCCGAAAATTTGCCTTACACGATGTGGTTTTGTGGCCCAGAATTTTTGGGTACTGATGCGTCACAATGGCCATCTAACTCGAATAGTAAACCGTCAGAAGTTCTTGAACAAAAAAAACCCGCAGTTTTTAAATGCACTATCGATATTGAAAGCTCAATCATTGAGGAAATCATTGATAGATATTCTTCATACCTCAAAATTATTCGAATACTTACCTACGTTTTTCGGGTCTTTAACAAATCAAAGGTTAATCGATCGCTAAAAGCAAATCATGTCATTCATCTTTCGCCGTATGAGACGGAAGACACATTTTGGAAAATTGTGGCACATATACAACAAAAAACCTTTGCTGTAGAAATAACTGCTCTTTTAAACAATAAATTCGTACAGCCGTATTTGCAAAAATTGGCACCATTTGTACATCAAATGCAGATTGATAGCAATAACTACAACATTGTTCGAGTCGGCGGAAGACTTTCAAATGCTCCAATCTCTTACGATGCTCGCTTCCCTGCTTTACTGCCAAAAACCCATCGTTTTGTCAAACTCTACATTGAACATTTACATCGATTGTACCTACATGCTGGCCCAAAGGTCTTACTTGGTATACTTCGCCAAAAGATATGGGTAATAAATGCAAGAGAAATCGTTCGAAAGGTGGTTCGAAGTTGCATTCACTGTTTTCACTACAAGCCAAAATTACTTAGTCAGATAATGGGCAATTTACCAGCTGATCGCTTAAGAGCACAACGACCTTTCCTGATAACTGGTATCGACTTTTGCGGCCCATTCATCACATCGTACAGAATTCGTGGCAAAGTACCTTACAAAACTTACATAGCAGTATTTGTATGTTTTAGTTCGAAAGCAATTCATTTAGAGCTCGTTTCGGACCTCTCAACAAACAACTTTATTCTTTGTTTAAAACGTTTTGTCAGTCGACGAGGCTTACCCAGACGCGTTTTCTGCGATAATGCAACCAATTTTACTGGCGCCAACAACCAGCTCAAAGAGTTAAAAACTAAACTACTTTCAGAAGATACAAAACATGACATTAAAGGCCATTGTTCACAAAGCGGATTTGAATTTTGTTTTATTCCCCCTCGTGCCCCACATTTTGGCGGATTATGGGAGGCAGCAGTCAAGTCGGCTAAAACTCTCCTAGTGAAAAACATTTCTCAAGCCCGGCTCTCATATGAAGAACTTCAAACTCTAATCGTCGAAATAGAAGCCATTTTAAATTCTCGTCCTATTGCTCCAATGACAGATGATCCGAATGACGGTGAAGCTCTGACACCTGGCCATTTTTTAATTGGTTCTTCATTGATTGCTGTTCCACAGGCAACATTTTGCTCAAATCAACTGTCAGCCATAGACAGATGGCAACAAATTTGTTTTCTCAAAAATCAATTTTGGAAACTGTGGTTCAGAGATTATCTTCACTCGCTTCAGGAACGTGCCAAATGGACAAAAACAAAAGCGAATGTCCAAATTGGCGATTTAGTTATCATACATGAAGACAACACCCCACCACAGAACTGGAATCTCGCTCGAGTTACAAAAACATTTGCTGGAAGTGATGGATACATTCGAGTTGTTGAATTAAAAACATCTTGTGGTTCCTTCCAACGACCTGTACACAAAATCGCCCCACTTCCAAGTATCAAAATTCCTTGAAACACAGCCGTTTCAACAGGGGGAGGATGTTGGAGAGGATTACTTTTTCATCACTAATTAGTATCGTAATTGTTTGCTGGGTTGTGTAAATCCTTTTGTCTTTCCTTTTGACATATTTGTTTACAAAATTATTGCTTTACATATAAAAATTGTAACTCTATTGAAACTGTTATTATTACCGTATATAGACGCATAGCATTGTTGATGTAAATTCTTTTATCTTTTCTTTTGAACATATTTGTTTACAAAATTAATGCTTAATTGTACCTCTAATATAATTGTTAAAATAAATATAGTTCAGTTGTAATTAAAACTTGAGTGAAGCCAGTCGGTGTTTTATTATTGAGATAATAAAATAATTCTATTACATTACATAATTTGGCGACCGTGACAGGACGGCGGTTCAAAGTGTTTTTAAATAAAATTTAATTTATATAAATTGGTGAAAGGAATTTTAGGCCCGTAGAGCCGCAACATTGAAATTCGTTCGTCGTGGAAAACTAAAAGTGTTAAACGTTTACTCAAACATTTTTCCTTTGGTGCAACAAAAACTTTTGAAAAATTCCTGAATCTAACTTTGATAACCGTTGTTTTAGTTCGAGTTGAATTTTAAAGTTCAAAGTGTTTTTAAATAAAATTTAATTTATATAAATTGGTGAAAGGAATTTTAGGCCCGTAGAGCCGCAACATTGAAATTCGTTCGTCGTGGAAAACTAAAAGTGTTAAACGTTTACTCAAACAATTTTCCTTTGGTGCAACAAAAACTTTTGAAAAATTCCTGAATCCAACTTTGACAACCGTTGTTTTTTTTCGAGTTGAATTTTAAAAACAGTAATACCTAAAGTGTACTTCAACTATACAAACAAGTTTACAAAATTAATATTTTCTAAAAAACAAATTAAAGAATTAAATGAAAAATAAATTACAATTATAAAATAACAAGAAAAAATTTGTGATCATTTTGATTGACGAAAATCAAACAACAATTTAAATTAAAATTCTCTTTTTGAAGTATTTATACCAAACTAGAAGAGCCAGTGTTAAATAGTTATTTATATATCAATCATTTTTTATTTATCATAAAAGAAACCTATTTGTGGTATACAATTGAATAACTGAATTAGTTGTAGAAATATTGTCAAAGAAGATAAAAATAACAATCTAATTTGTATAATTTGTGCAAAATACAAGTGTTTTATGAAACGTTTAATAATCATTGATAATTGATTGATTTGAACACATAATATAAAATTTTGTTAAAAAAAAAAAACCCTTTTATTCTTATCCAGTGAATAAGTGTCTTAATTTCTACATCAGAAATGGCAACTAATGATGATGTAGCTACAGCCTCCGGTGCTCCAGAGTTGGCATCTCTTAAGCAGCAGCGAGCCAACACAAAGCGAAATATTTCTATCATCCATAAGAAAATTGATGGCGATAGTGACAATGCCGACCCAGTTATGTTACAATGCCGATTAGAAATTTTGGAATCATATTTCAAACAGGTATGTCATATACAGTCACAAATTGAAAGAATTTGCCCGTCAGACACCGCAAGAACCGAAATTGAGGAAATTTACATCGCAGCAAAGGTTAAAATATTGTCGACTATTAACAAAGGTAATTATGCAATACCAGTAGAACAAAGTTTTCTCAACGCAACAGCTGGCTTGCATAATCAAATTCGTTTGCCTTCTTTGAAATTACCTCGCTTTGATGGAAAGTACGCAGAGTACAAACGGTTCATAGCAACATTCAACAACATGGTACATGAAAATTCATCATTAACCCCAATCGATAAATTCAACTATTTGTTAAATTGTCTGTCTGGTCAAGCTCTTGCAGTCATTGAACCATTTCAAGTAACGGAGGAAAATTACCCGAAAGCTCTTAACAGGTTGCAGAAGCGTTATGACAACAAGGTACTCATCTTCTTGGAACACGTTACTGCCTTATTTAATATTTCTCAAATGTCTAAAGGTGATAGCGTTTCACTGCGAAATATAATTGATACCGTATCTGCAATTCGTGGTTCACTTTTGTCGCTTGGATCAGAAGTGGATGTTATGAATGCGATTATAATTCACATGGTCTTATCGAAACTCGACGATGCATCAAAACAAAATTATGATGAAAAACTGGATTTCAACGCGTTACCTTCCTGGGATACCTGCTATGACATTTTAAGTCGTCGATGTCAATTTTTAGAAAGCCATGGTAGAAAGAATGATATTAGTAAAAGTGCTTCTGGTGGTACAAAACCAAAACCAAATTTTGCTAGTCGCGCAACCACTTTAGTGAATTCGAATTCAAACACAAAATGCTCATACTGCAACAGTGCTGAACATCAACTTGCAGCTTGTTCTTCCTTTTTGTCGCTTATAGTTTCTGAACGTTTTAATTTTGTAAAACGTAACGGACATTGTATAAACTGCCTTCGAAAGGGTCACTTAGTATCGAAATGTCCTTCTAAAGGTCGTTGTCGAATTTGTCAGTTAGCTCATCATTCAATACTGCATTTCGCTAAAACTAACCCTCAATCATGTGAAACTGTTGAAGGTCCATCAACAAGTTCCAATAATGTTGTTTCATTTTTGGCTCGTGCTGTTAGAAGGGCAATTATACCCACTGCTGTAGTGTTAATAAAAGACAGCTTTGGTACATTTCAACCGATAAGAGTACTGCTTGATTCCGGTTCAGAAATCAATTTTATTACAGAAGAAGCCGCAAAAAGACTCAGACTTAAATTTCAGCAAAGGCGTCAAAATGTAAGCGGAATAAGTGAAGTCCAAACCCAAAGCAAATTTTCTGTTTGTGCATCCATCAAATCTCGTATTTGCTCTTATGAATTTTCGGCAACGTTTTCTGTCATAAAGTCTATTTCAGCCAATCAGCCTACAGAAACTATTGATATTTCAAATCTAAAAATACCCGATTCAATTCAATTAGCAGACCCATTATTCCACAAGCCGCAGCGAATTGACTTATTGCTTAGCACAGTAACATTCTTTGATATGTTACTCGATGGCCGCATTTCGTTAGGGCAGGGTTCACCCACATGCATTAATACAGTTTTCGGGTGGATTATTGGTGGAAATTTAAAATTTCAGCAAAGTTCTACTCCAGTCACTTGCAATTTAGCCATGGATTCTTCAATCGAAACATTAGACGCTACATTGAAAAGATTTTGGGAAGTTGAGGAGTATACTACAAGTACTTCTATATTTTCGGAAGAAGAACAAGCTTGTGAAACGCATTTTATTGAAAATACAAAAACTTTACCAAATGGAAGAATTCAAGTTCGTTTGCCTTTTAAACAAACCCCAGATTGCTTAGGCAATTCCTTTGAAACCTCTAAGAGAAGATTTTTGGCACTTGAGCGTAGATTTGAACGAGATCCAAAACTCAAAACTATGTATGTAGATTTTATGGATGAGTATGTGGCACTTGGTCACATGTCACCTTTTACACGTCCTCTTTGTCACCCACATTATATTATACCGCACCACTGTGTTCTCAAACCTACAAGTACAACAACCAAACTCCGTGTCGTTTTCGACGGATCAGCACGTACAACTTCAAATTATTCCTTAAATAACATTTTGATGGTTGGCCCAACAATTCAACAAGATTTAATAACCACTCTCTTTTCGTTTCGTTTAAATAAATTTGCTTTGACTGCAGACATATCTAAAATGTACCGCCAATTCCTAATCGATGAAGCTGACCGTAACTTTCAATTGGTTCTATGGAGATCGAATCCGAAAGACGAGCTTAGCGTATTTCAGCTAAATACCATAACTTATGGTCTTTCATCAGCGCCGTTTCTGGCAATTAGAAGCTTATTTTTAATTGCAGATCAACACCGTTCAAGCTATCCAACTGGATCAAGAGTCCTTCGTGAAGATTTATACGTCGATGACGTTCTCACTGGTTCTAACAGTTTAAATGAACTAATGGTAAAAAGGGCTGAACTAATCAAAATTCTCAGCATTCATGGTATACAACTTGCACAATGGAACAGCAATTGTTCAGAATTCTCAACTTCTGACTCGTTAGAGGTTTCTATAAAAGATTCAGAGGATACTATTAGAAAAACACTCGGCATGGCTTGGAATACAGCCCTAGATGTATTTTTGTTTCGATTTGATTTGCCAGATGAAATTAAACCCACCAAACGCAACGTTTTGTCAACTGTAGCAAAAATTTTTGATTTACTTGGTCTTTTGAGCCCGATCGTTGTTCGCTGTAAAATCTTACTTCAAGAAATGTGGGTCCAGAATATAGGCTGGGATGATACTCTACCATCTCAAGTATTAACTTCATGGCTGCACATTAAAAAGGATTTTCAAAACATGCATCGCATTAAAATACCTCGCTACGTTTTTACAACAGAAAATAAACTCGGAGAAATACATGGCTTCGCTGATGCCTCGCAACGAGCGTATGGTTGTTGCCTATACTATCGTGTTTATGAAAATGGTAACTATAAATCATCTTTATTGATTAGCAAATCGAAGGTAGCTCCTATTAAGGCTCAATCGTTACCTCGTTTAGAGTTGTGTGCTGCAGTTTTACTGAATAAAACTTGGAGAAAAATTAAACAGAAAATTTTTAAATTTGTTTCTTCAGTTTACTTTTGGACAGACTCTAAAGTAGTTCTCCAATGGCTCAAAATGCACTCGTCAACATTGAAGTGTTTCGTGGCAAATCGTGTTTCGGAGCTCCAAGAACAAACTAGAGACATAATTTGGCTACATGTACCGTCAAAAAGTAACCCTGCTGATATTGTTTCCCGCGGTTGTACTGCCGAAAATTTGCCTTACACGATGTGGTTTTGTGGCCCAGAATTTTTGGGTACTGATGCGTCACAATGGCCATCTAACTCGAATAGTAAACCGTCAGAAGTTCTTGAACAAAAAAAACCCGCAGTTTTTAAATGCACTATCGATATTGAAAGCTCAATCATTGAGGAAATCATTGATAGATATTCTTCATACCTCAAAATTATTCGAATACTTACCTACGTTTTTCGGGTCTTTAACAAATCAAAGGTTAATCGATCGCTAAAAGCAAATCATGTCATTCATCTTTCGCCGTATGAGACGGAAGACACATTTTGGAAAATTGTGGCACATATACAACAAAAAACCTTTGCTGTAGAAATAACTGCTCTTTTAAACAATAAATTCGTACAGCCGTATTTGCAAAAATTGGCACCATTTGTACATCAAATGCAGATTGATAGCAATAACTACAACATTGTTCGAGTCGGCGGAAGACTTTCAAATGCTCCAATCTCTTACGATGCTCGCTTCCCTGCTTTACTGCCAAAAACCCATCGTTTTGTCAAACTCTACATTGAACATTTACATCGATTGTACCTACATGCTGGCCCAAAGGTCTTACTTGGTATACTTCGCCAAAAGATATGGGTAATAAATGCAAGAGAAATCGTTCGAAAGGTGGTTCGAAGTTGCATTCACTGTTTTCACTACAAGCCAAAATTACTTAGTCAGATAATGGGCTGTCCTGTCACCAAATTATGTAATGTAATAGAATTATTTTATTATCTCAATAATAAAACACCGACTGGCTTCACTCAAGTTTTAATTACAACTGAACTATATTTATTTTAACAATTATATTAGAGGTACAATTAAGCATTAATTTTGTAAACAAATATGTTCAAAAGAAAAGATAAAAGAATTTACATCAACAATGCTATGCGTCTATATACGGTAATAATAACAGTTTCAATAGAGTTACAATTTTTATATGTAAAGCAATAATTTTGTAAACAAATATGTCAAAAGGAAAGACAAAAGGATTTACACAACCCAGCAAACAATTACGATACTAATTAGTGATGAAAAAGTAATCCTCTCCAACATCCTCCCCCTGTTGAAACGGCTGTGTTTCAAGGAATTTTGATACTTGGAAGTGGGGCGATTTTGTGTACAGGTCGTTGGAAGGAACCACAAGATGTTTTTAATTCAACAACTCGAATGTATCCATCACTTCCAGCAAATGTTTTTGTAACTCGAGCGAGATTCCAGTTCTGTGGTGGGGTGTTGTCTTCATGTATGATAACTAAATCGCCAATTTGGACATTCGCTTTTGTTTTTGTCCATTTGGCACGTTCCTGAAGCGAGTGAAGATAATCTCTGAACCACAGTTTCCAAAATTGATTTTTGAGAAAACAAATTTGTTGCCATCTGTCTATGGCTGACAGTTGATTTGAGCAAAATGTTGCCTGTGGAACAGCAATCAATGAAGAACCAATTAAAAAATGGCCAGGTGTCAGAGCTTCACCGTCATTCGGATCATCTGTCATTGGAGCAATAGGACGAGAATTTAAAATGGCTTCTATTTCGACGATTAGAGTTTGAAGTTCTTCATATGAGAGCCGGGCTTGAGAAATGTTTTTCACTAGGAGAGTTTTAGCCGACTTGACTGCTGCCTCCCATAATCCGCCAAAATGTGGGGCACGAGGGGGAATAAAACAAAATTCAAATCCGCTTTGTGAACAATGGCCTTTAATGTCATGTTTTGTATCTTCTGAAAGTAGTTTAGTTTTTAACTCTTTGAGCTGGTTGTTGGCGCCAGTAAAATTGGTTGCATTATCGCAGAAAACGCGTCTGGGTAAGCCTCGTCGACTGACAAAACGTTTTAAACAAAGAATAAAGTTGTTTGTTGAGAGGTCCGAAACGAGCTCTAAATGAATTGCTTTCGAACTAAAACATACAAATACTGCTATGTAAGTTTTGTAAGGTACTTTGCCACGAATTCTGTACGATGTGATGAATGGGCCGCAAAAGTCGATACCAGTTATCAGGAAAGGTCGTTGTGCTCTTAAGCGATCAGCTGGTAAATTGCCCATTATCTGACTAAGTAATTTTGGCTTGTAGTGAAAACAGTGAATGCAACTTCGAACCACCTTTCGAACGATTTCTCTTGCATTTATTACCCATATCTTTTGGCGAAGTATACCAAGTAAGACCTTTGGGCCAGCATGTAGGTACAATCGATGTAAATGTTCAATGTAGAGTTTGACAAAACGATGGGTTTTTGGCAGTAAAGCAGGGAAGCGAGCATCGTAAGAGATTGGAGCATTTGAAAGTCTTCCGCCGACTCGAACAATGTTGTAGTTATTGCTATCAATCTGCATTTGATGTACAAATGGTGCCAATTTTTGCAAATACGGCTGTACGAATTTATTGTCCAAAAGAGCAGTTATTTCCACAGCAAAGGTTTTTTGTTGTATATGTGCCACAATTTTCCAAAATGTGTCCTCCGTCTCATACGGCGAAAGATGAATGACATGATTTGCTTTTAGCGATCGATTAACCTTTGATTTGTTAAAGACCCGAAAAACGTAGGTAAGTATTCGAATAATTTTGAGGTATGAAGAATATCTATCAATGATTTCCTCAATGATTGAGCTTTCAATATCGATAGTGCATTTAAAAACTGCGGGTTTTTTTTGTTCAAGAACTTCTGACGGTTTACTATTCGAGTTAGATGGCCATTGTGACGCATCAGTACCCAAAAATTCTGGGCCACAAAACCACATCGTGTAAGGCAAATTTTCGGCAGTACAACCGCGGGAAACAATATCAGCAGGGTTACTTTTTGACGGTACATGTAGCCAAATTATGTCTCTAGTTTGTTCTTGGAGCTCCGAAACACGATTTGCCACGAAACACTTCAATGTTGACGAGTGCATTTTGAGCCATTGAAGAACTACTTTAGAGTCTGTCCAAAAGTAAACTGAAGAAACAAATTTAAAAATTTTCTGTTTAATTTTTCTCCAAGTTTTATTCAGTAAAACTGCAGCACACAACTCTAAACGAGGTAACGATTGAGCCTTAATAGGAGCTACCTTCGATTTGCTAATCAATAAAGATGATTTATAGTTACCATTTTCATAAACACGATAGTATAGGCAACAACCATACGCTCGTTGCGAGGCATCAGCGAAGCCATGTATTTCTCCGAGTTTATTTTCTGTTGTAAAAACGTAGCGAGGTATTTTAATGCGATGCATGTTTTGAAAATCCTTTTTAATGTGCAGCCATGAAGTTAATACTTGAGATGGTAGAGTATCATCCCAGCCTATATTCTGGACCCACATTTCTTGAAGTAAGATTTTACAGCGAACAACGATCGGGCTCAAAAGACCAAGTAAATCAAAAATTTTTGCTACAGTTGACAAAACGTTGCGTTTGGTGGGTTTAATTTCATCTGGCAAATCAAATCGAAACAAAAATACATCTAGGGCTGTATTCCAAGCCATGCCGAGTGTTTTTCTAATAGTATCCTCTGAATCTTTTATAGAAACCTCTAACGAGTCAGAAGTTGAGAATTCTGAACAATTGCTGTTCCATTGTGCAAGTTGTATACCATGAATGCTGAGAATTTTAATCAGTTCAGCCCTTTTCACCATCAGTTCATTCAAACTGTTAGAGCCAGTGAGAACGTCATCGACGTATAAATCTTCACGAAGGACTCTTGATCCAGTTGGATAGCTTGAACGGTGTTGATCTGCAATTAAAAATAAGCTTCTAATTGCCAGAAACGGCGCTGATGAAAGACCATAAGTTATGGTATTTAGCTGAAATACGCTAAGCTCGTCTTTCGGATTCGATCTCCATAGAACCAATTGAAATTTACGGTCAGCTTCATCGATTAGGAATTGGCGGTACATTTTAGATATGTCTGCAGTCAAAGCAAATTTATTTAAACGAAACGAAAAGAGAGTGGTTATTAAATCTTGTTGAATTGTTGGGCCAACCATCAAAATGTTATTCAAGGAATAATTTGAAGTTGTACGTGCTGATCCGTCGAAAACGACACGGAGTTTGGTTGTTGTACTTGTAGGTTTGAGAACACAGTGGTGCGGTATAATATAATGTGGGTGACAAAGAGGACGTGTAAAAGGTGACATGTGACCAAGTGCCACATACTCATCCATAAAATCTACATACATAGTTTTGAGTTTTGGATCTCGTTCAAATCTACGCTCAAGTGCCAAAAATCTTCTCTTAGAGGTTTCAAAGGAATTGCCTAAGCAATCTGGGGTTTGTTTAAAAGGCAAACGAACTTGAATTCTTCCATTTGGTAAAGTTTTTGTATTTTCAATAAAATGCGTTTCACAAGCTTGTTCTTCTTCCGAAAATATAGAAGTACTTGTAGTATACTCCTCAACTTCCCAAAATCTTTTCAATGTAGCGTCTAATGTTTCGATTGAAGAATCCATGGCTAAATTGCAAGTGACTGGAGTAGAACTTTGCTGAAATTTTAAATTTCCACCAATAATCCACCCGAAAACTGTATTAATGCATGTGGGTGAACCCTGCCCTAACGAAATGCGGCCATCGAGTAACATATCAAAGAATGTTACTGTGCTAAGCAATAAGTCAATTCGCTGCGGCTTGTGGAATAATGGGTCTGCTAATTGAATTGAATCGGGTATTTTTAGATTTGAAATATCAATAGTTTCTGTAGGCTGATTGGCTGAAATAGACTTTATGACAGAAAACGTTGCCGAAAATTCATAAGAGCAAATACGAGATTTGATGGATGCACAAACAGAAAATTTGCTTTGGGTTTGGACTTCACTTATTCCGCTTACATTTTGACGCCTTTGCTGAAATTTAAGTCTGAGTCTTTTTGCGGCTTCTTCTGTAATAAAATTGATTTCTGAACCGGAATCAAGCAGTACTCTTATCGGTTGAAATGTACCAAAGCTGTCTTTTATTAACACTACAGCAGTGGGTATAATTGCCCTTCTAACAGCACGAGCCAAAAATGAAACAACATTATTGGAACTTGTTGATGGACCTTCAACAGTTTCACATGATTGAGGGTTAGTTTTAGCGAAATGCAGTATTGAATGATGAGCTAACTGACAAATTCGACAACGACCTTTAGAAGGACATTTCGATACTAAGTGACCCTTTCGAAGGCAGTTTATACAATGTCCGTTACGTTTTACAAAATTAAAACGTTCAGAAACTATAAGCGACAAAAAGGAAGAACAAGCTGCAAGTTGATGTTCAGCACTGTTGCAGTATGAGCATTTTGTGTTTGAATTCGAATTCACTAAAGTGGTTGCGCGACGAGCAAAATTTGGTTTTGGTTTTGTACCACCAGAAGCACTTTTACTAATATCATTCTTTCTACCATGGCTTTCTAAAAATTGACATCGACGACTTAAAATGTCATAGCAGGTATCCCAGGAAGGTAACGCGTTGAAATCCAGTTTTTCATCATAATTTTGTTTTGATGCATCGTCGAGTTTCGATAAGACCATGTGAATTATAATCGCATTCATAACATCCACTTCTGATCCAAGCGACAAAAGTGAACCACGAATTGCAGATACGGTATCAATTATATTTCGCAGTGAAACGCTATCACCTTTAGACATTTGAGAAATATTAAATAAAGCAGTAACGTGTTCCAAGAAGATGAGTACCTTGTTGTCATAACGCTTCTGCAACCTGTTAAGAGCTTTCGGGTAATTTTCCTCCGTTACTTGAAATGGTTCAATGACTGCAAGAGCTTGACCAGACAGACAATTTAACAAATAGTTGAATTTATCGATTGGGGTTAATGATGAATTTTCATGTACCATGTTGTTGAATGTTGCTATGAACCGTTTGTACTCTGCGTACTTTCCATCAAAGCGAGGTAATTTCAAAGAAGGCAAACGAATTTGATTATGCAAGCCAGCTGTTGCGTTGAGAAAACTTTGTTCTACTGGTATTGCATAATTACCTTTGTTAATGGTCGACAATATTTTAACCTTTGCTGCGATGTAAATTTCCTCAATTTCGGTTCTTGCGGTGTCTGACGGGCAAATTCTTTCAATTTGTGACTGTATATGACATACCTGTTTGAAATATGATTCCAAAATTTCTAATCGGCATTGTAACATAACTGGGTCGGCATTGTCACTATCGCCATCAATTTTCTTATGGATGATAGAAATATTTCGCTTTGTGTTGGCTCGCTGCTGCTTAAGAGATGCCAACTCTGGAGCACCGGAGGCTGTAGCTACATCATCATTAGTTGCCATTTCTGATGTAGAAATTAAGACACTTATTCACTGGATAAGAATAAAAGGGTTTTTTTTTTTTTTTTAACAAAATTTTATATTATGTGTTCAAATCAATCAATTATCAATGATTATTAAACGTTTCATAAAACACTTGTATTTTGCACAAATTATACAAATTAGATTGTTATTTTTATCTTCTTTGACAATATTTCTACAACTAATTCAGTTATTCAATTGTATACCACAAATAGGTTTCTTTTATGATAAATAAAAAATGGTTGATATATAAATAACTATTTAACACTGGCTCTTGTAGTTTGGTATAAATACAACCTGTATTGCTTCAAAAAGAGAATTTTAATTTAAATTGTTGTTTGATTTTCATCAATCAAAATGATCACAAATTTTTTCTTGTTATTTTATAATTGTAATTTATTTTTCATTTAATTCTTTAATTTGTTTTTTAGAAAATATTAATTTTGTAAACTTGTTTGTATAGTTAAAGTACACTTTAGGTATTACTGTTTTTAAAATTCAACTCGAAAAAAAACAACGGTTGTCAAAGTTGGATTCAGGAATTTTTCAAAAGTTTTTGTTGCACCAAAGGAAAATTGTTTGAGTAAACGTTTAACACTTTTAGTTTTCCACGACGAACGAATTTCAATGTTGCGGCTCTACGGGCCTAAAATTCCTTTCACCAATTTATATAAATTAAATTTTATTTAAAAACACTTTGAACTTTAAAATTCAACTCGAACTAAAACAACGGTTATCAAAGTTAGATTCAGGAATTTTTCAAAAGTTTTTGTTGCACCAAAGGAAAAATGTTTGAGTAAACGTTTAACACTTTTAGTTTTCCACGACGAACGAATTTCAATGTTGCGGCTCTACGGGCCTAAAATTCCTTTCACCAATTTATATAAATTAAATTTTATTTAAAAACACTTTGAACTGCCGTCCTGTCACGGTCGCCAAATTATGTAATGTAATAGAATTATTTTATTATCTCAATAATAAAACACCGACTGGCTTCACTCAAGTTTTAATTACAACTGAACTATATTTATTTTAACAATTATATTAGAGGTACAATTAAGCATTAATTTTGTAAACAAATATGTTCAAAAGAAAAGATAAAAGAATTTACATCAACAATGCTATGCGTCTATATACGGTAATAATAACAGTTTCAATAGAGTTACAATTTTTATATGTAAAGCAATAATTTTGTAAACAAATATGTCAAAAGGAAAGACAAAAGGATTTACACAACCCAGCAAACAATTACGATACTAATTAGTGATGAAAAAGTAATCCTCTCCAACATCTCGCTTAATGATAGAGAAATTTGAAATTCAATATTGCTAACAATCGATAGGTGCCGACCGTTTACATTGTTGAAATTGATGTTTATTAAATTATAATGGTAAAATTCTGTTGTTTTTGTTGGCTTCTTAAGCTTGGAAGGTGGATAAGAATTTAGTAACAATGCCTTTCAATTTAGTGTCGGAACCTTCAGAGATTTGACCTTCTTGGGCAATTTGGTCTAAAAGAGCTTGTTCGGAGGTCTTAATATGTTGCAAGAATTCCTTTTCGAACTTGGTAATCTTGGCGGGATCCAACTTATCCAAATAACCACGGACACCGCAATAGATGACAGCAACTTGATCTTCAATTGCCATGGGAACGTATTGACCTTGTTTCAACAATTCGGTCAAACGAACACCACGATTCAACAATTGTTGAGTGGCTGCATCCAAATCAGAGCCGAACTGAGCAAATGCAGCTACTTCACGGTATTGGGCCAATTCCAATTTCATTGAACCGGCAACTTGTTTCATGGCCTTAGTTTGGGCAGCGGAACCGACACGAGATACGGACAAACCGACGTTAATGGCGGGACGGATACCCTTATAGAACAATTCGGTTTCCAAGAAGATTTGACCATCAGTGATAGAAATTACATTGGTTGGAATGTAAGCGGATACATCACCGGCTTGGGTTTCAATGACGGGCAGAGCAGTCAAAGAACCACCACCCATAGCTGGGGACATCTTGGCAGCACGTTCCAACAAACGGGAATGCAAGTAGAATACATCACCAGGGTAGGCTTCACGGCCTGGGGGACGACGCAACAACAGGGACATTTGACGGTAGGCAACGGCTTGTTTGGACAAATCGTCATAGATGATCAAAGCGTGTTTACCCTTATCACGGAAATATTCGCCCATAGCGCAGCCAGAGTAGGGAGCTAAGTATTGCAAGGGGGCGGCATCAGAAGCAGTAGCGGATACAATAACGGAATATTGCATGGCGCCGGCATCACTCAAACGCTTCACAATTTGAGCAACAGTGGAACGCTTCTGACCGATGGCAACATAGATACAGTACAATTTCTTCGAGTCATCTTTTCCATCATTGAAACGCTTTTGATTGATAATAGTATCGATAGCCAAGGCGGTTTTACCAGTCTGACGATCACCAATGATCAATTCACGTTGACCACGACCAATAGGTACCAATGAATCTACAGCCTTAATACCAGTTTGCATAGGTTCGCGTACAGATACGCGAGGAATGATACCAGGAGCCTTGATACCAACACGGAAACGGTCCTTAGTATTGATAGCACCTTTACCATCAATTGCGTTACCTAAAGCATCAACAACACGACCCAACAACTCATCACCAACAGGGACATCGACAATAGCACCGGTACGCTTGACAATATCACCTTGCTTGATCAGCTTATCGTTACCGAAGACGACAACACCAACGTTATCAGGTTCCAAATTCAAGGCCATACCTTTTAAACCTGAAGAGAATTCTACCATCTCATCGGCTTGGATGTTGTTTAAGCCATAAACACGAGCGATACCATCACCAATGCTCAAAACACGGCCAGTCTCTTCCAAATCAGCTTTTGGGGCAACACCCATTATACGTTCTTCCAATATGGAAGAGATTTCAGCACTACGTTGGGTGCTGGAGACATGGAGTTTACGGGCAGCTAGAGTGGCAGCTGGGTAGGCAGCTTTGCAAGCGACCTGTTGGGCAGCTTTAGGCAAAGTACGAGCCACAGATGAGGCCAAACGAGCAGAAATCATCGACATTTTACTTAAATTTAATTATTTCCTGGCAACGAAAATTTGATTTTAATTCTAATACACCCAACTCCTCTCTAGACCAAAGGAAAATTGTTTGAGTAAACGTTTAACACTTTTAGTTTTCCACGACGAACGAATTTCAATGTTGCGGCTCTACGGGCCTAAAATTCCTTTCACCAATTTATATAAATTAAATTTTATTTAAAAACACTTTGAACTTTAAAATTCAACTCGAACTAAAACAACGGTTATCAAAGTTAGATTCAGGAATTTTTCAAAAGTTTTTGTTGCACCAAAGGAAAAATGTTTGAGTAAACGTTTAACACTTTTAGTTTTCCACGACGCGGACAAATTTCAGCTTATCCTCGGCAACTTGAAAGTTTAATCCGCCTCTCTGAAGCTCATGCTAAAGTTCGTTTAAGTCAACAAGTAACAGTACGAGATGTAGAAGAAGCTTGGCGTTTGCATCGTGAAGCTCTTAAACAATCGGCTACGGATCCTCTATCGGGAAAAATAGATGTTGGCATTTTAACAACCGGTCTTTCAACAGCAGCACGCAAGAAGCGAGCCGATTTGGTAGCTGCAATTAAGGAGAACGTCATCGACGTATAAATCTTCACGAAGGACTCTTGATCCAGTTGGATAGCTTGAACGGTGTTGATCTGCAATTAAAAATAAGCTTCTAATTGCCAGAAACGGCGCTGATGAAAGACCATAAGTTATGGTATTTAGCTGAAATACGCTAAGCTCGTCTTTCGGATTCGATCTCCATAGAACCAATTGAAATTTACGGTCAGCTTCATCGATTAGGAATTGGCGGTACATTTTAGATATGTCTGCAGTCAAAGCAAATTTATTTAAACGAAACGAAAAGAGAGTGGTTATTAAATCTTGTTGAATTGTTGGGCCAACCATCAAAATGTTATTCAAGGAATAATTTGAAGTTGTACGTGCTGATCCGTCGAAAACGACACGGAGTTTGGTTGTTGTACTTGTAGGTTTGAGAACACAGTGGTGCGGTATAATATAATGTGGGTGACAAAGAGGACGTGTAAAAGGTGACATGTGACCAAGTGCCACATACTCATCCATAAAATCTACATACATAGTTTTGAGTTTTGGATCTCGTTCAAACCTACGCTCAAGTGCCAAAAATCTTCTCTTAGAGGTTTCAAAGGAATTGCCTAAGCAATCTGGAGTTTGTTTAAAAGGCAAACGAACTTGAATTCTTCCATTTGGTAAAGTTTTTGTATTTTCAATAAAATGCGTTTCACAAGCTTGTTCTTCTTCCGAAAATATAGAAGTACTTGTAGTATACTCCTCAACTTCCCAAAATCTTTTCAATGTAGCGTCTAATGTTTCGATTGAAGAATCCATGGCTAAATTGCAAGTGACTGGAGTAGAACTTTGCTGAAATTTTAAATTTCCACCAATAATCCACCCGAAAACTGTATTAATGCATGTGGGTGAACCCTGCCCTAACGAAATGCGGCCATCGAGTAACATATCAAAGAATGTTACTGTGCTAAGCAATAAGTCAATTCGCTGCGGCTTGTGGAATAATGGGTCTGCTAATTGAATTGAATCGGGTATTTTTAGATTTGAAATATCAATAGTTTCTGTAGGCTGATTGGCTGAAATAGACTTTATGACAGAAAACGTTGCCGAAAATTCATAAGAGCAAATACGAGATTTGATGGATGCACAAACAGAAAATTTGCTTTGGGTTTGGACTTCACTTATTCCGCTTACATTTTGACGCCTTTGCTGAAATTTAAGTCTGAGTCTTTTTGCGGCTTCTTCTGTAATAAAATTGATTTCTGAACCGGAATCAAGCAGTACTCTTATCGGTTGAAATGTACCAAAGCTGTCTTTTATTAACACTACAGCAGTGGGTATAATTGCCCTTCTAACAGCACGAGCCAAAAATGAAACAACATTATTGGAACTTGTTGATGGACCTTCAACAGTTTCACATGATTGAGGGTTAGTTTTAGCGAAATGCAGTATTGAATGATGAGCTAACTGACAAATTCGACAACGACCTTTAGAAGGACATTTCGATACTAAGTGACCCTTTCGAAGGCAGTTTATACAATGTCCGTTACGTTTTACAAAATTAAAACGTTCAGAAACTATAAGCGACAAAAAGGAAGAACAAGCTGCAAGTTGATGTTCAGCACTGTTGCAGTATGAGCATTTTGTGTTTGAATTCGAATTCACTAAAGTGGTTGCGCGACGAGCAAAATTTGGTTTTGGTTTTGTACCACCAGAAGCACTTTTACTAATATCATTCTTTCTACCATGGCTTTCTAAAAATTGACATCGACGACTTAAAATGTCATAGCAGGTATCCCAGGAAGGTAACGCGTTGAAATCCAGTTTTTCATCATAATTTTGTTTTGATGCATCGTCGAGTTTCGATAAGACCATGTGAATTATAATCGCATTCATAACATCCACTTCTGATCCGAGCGACAAAAGTGAACCACGAATTGCAGATACGGTATCAATTATATTTCGCAGTGAAACGCTATCACCTTTAGACATTTGAGAAATATTAAATAAGGCAGTAACGTGTTCCAAGAAGATGAGTACCTTGTTGTCATAACGCTTCTGCAACCTGTTAAGAGCTTTCGGGTAATTTTCCTCCGTTACTTGAAATGGTTCAATGACTGCAAGAGCTTGACCAGACAGACAATTTAACAAATAGTTGAATTTATCGATTGGGGTTAATGATGAATTTTCATGTACCATGTTGTTGAATGTTGCTATGAACCGTTTGTACTCTGCGTACTTTCCATCAAAGCGAGGTAATTTCAAAGAAGGCAAACGAATTTGATTATGCAAGCCAGCTGTTGCGTTGAGAAAACTTTGTTCTACTGGTATTGCATAATTACCTTTGTTAATGGTCGACAATATTTTAACCTTTGCTGCGATGTAAATTTCCTCAATTTCGGTTCTTGCGGTGTCTGACGGGCAAATTCTTTCAATTTGTGACTGTATATGACATACCTGTTTGAAATATGATTCCAAAATTTCTAATCGGCATTGTAACATAACTGGGTCGGCATTGTCACTATCGCCATCAATTTTCTTATGGATGATAGAAATATTTCGCTTTGTGTTGGCTCGTTGCTGCTTAAGAGATGCCAACTCTGGAGCACCGGAGGCTGTAGCTACATCATCATTAGTTGCCATTTCTGCTGTAGAAATTAAGACACTTGTTCACTTGATAAGAATAAAAGTGTTTTTTTTTTTTTTTAACAAAATTTTATATGTTCAAATCAATCAATTATCAAGGTTTATTAGACGTTTACTTAGTGTTTCATAAAACACTTGTATTTTGCACAAATTATACAAATTAAATTGTTATTTTTATTGTTTTTTTTTTTTTTTAAACAATATTTCTACAATTAATTCAGTTATTCAATCGTATACCCCAAATAGGTTTCTTTTATGATAAATAAAAAATGGTTGATATATAAATAACTATTTAACACTGGCTCTTGTAGTTTGGTATAAATACAAACTGTATTGCTTCAAAAAGAGAATTTTAATTTAAATTGTTGTTTGATTTTCATCAATCAAAATGATCACAAATTTTTTCTTGTTATTTTATAATTGTAATTTATTTTTCATTTAATTCTTTAATTTGTTTTTTAGAAAATATTAATTTTGTAAACTTGTTTGTATAGTTAAAGTACACTTTAGGTATTACTGTTTTTAAAATTCAACTCGAAAAAAAACAACGGTTGTTAAAGTTGGATTCAGGAATTTTTCAAAAGTTTTTGTTGCACCAAAGGAAAATTGTTTGAGTAAACGTTTAACACTTTTAGTTTTCCACGACGAACGAATTTCAATGTTGCGGCTCTACGGGCCTAAAATTCCTTTCACCAATTTATATAAATTAAATTTTATTTAAAAACACTTTGAACTTTAAAATTCAACTCGAACTAAAACAACGGTTATCAAAGTTAGATTCAGGAATTTTTCAAAAGTTTTTGTTGCACCAAAGGAAAAATGTTTGAGTAAACGTTTAACACTTTTAGTTTTCCACGACGAACGAATTTCAATGTTGCGGCTCTACGGGCCTAAAATTCCTTTCACCAATTTATATAAAAAAAATTTTATTTAAAAACACTTTGAACCGCCGTCCTGTCACGGTCGCCAGCGAGTGAAGATAATCTCTGAACCACAGTTTCCAAAATTGATTTTTGAGAAAACAAATTTGTTGCCATCTGTCTATGGCTGACAGTTGATTTGAGCAAAATGTTGCCTGTGGAACAGCAATCAATGAAGAACCAATTAAAAAATGGCCAGGTGTCAGAGCTTCACCGTCATTCGGATCATCTGTCATTGGAGCAATAGGACGAGAATTTAAAATGGCTTCTATTTCGACGATTAGAGTTTGAAGTTCTTCATATGAGAGCCGGGCTTGAGAAATGTTTTTCACTAGGAGAGTTTTAGCCGACTTGACTGCTGCCTCCCATAATCCGCCAAAATGTGGGGCACGAGGGGGAATAAAACAAAATTCAAATCCGCTTTGTGAACATTTGGCACGTTCCTGAAGCGAGTGAAGATAATCTCTGAACCACAGTTTCCAAAATTGATTTTTGAGAAAACAAATTTGTTGCCATCTGTCTATGGCTGACAGTTGATTTGAGCAAAATGTTGCCTGTGGAACAGCAATCAATGAAGAACCAATTAAAAAATGGCCAGGTGTCAGAGCTTCACCGTCATTCGGATCATCTGTCATTGGAGCAATAGGACGAGAATTTAAAATGGCTTCTATTTCGACGATTAGAGTTTGAAGTTCTTCATATGAGAGCCGGGCTTGAGAAATGTTTTTCACTAGGAGAGTTTTAGCCGACTTGACTGCTGCCTCCCATAATCCGCCAAAATGTGGGGCACGAGGGGGAATAAAACAAAATTCAAATCCGCTTTGTGAACAATGGCCTTTAATGTCATGTTTTGTATCTTCTGAAAGTAGTTTAGTTTTTAACTCTTTGAGCTGGTTGTTGGCGCCAGTAAAATTGGTTGCATTATCGCAGAAAACGCGTCTGGGTAAGCCTCGTCGACTGACAAAACGTTTTAAACAAAGAATAAAGTTGTTTGTTGAGAGGTCCGAAACGAGCTCTAAATGAATTGCTTTCGAACTAAAACATACAAATACTGCTATGTAAGTTTTGTAAGGTACTTTGCCACGAATTCTGTACGATGTGATGAATGGGCCGCAAAAGTCGATACCAGTTATCAGGAAAGGTCGTTGTGCTCTTAAGCGATCAGCTGGTAAATTGCCCATTATCTGACTAAGTAATTTTGGCTTGTAGTGAAAACAGTGAATGCAACTTCGAACCACCTTTCGAACGATTTCTCTTGCATTTATTACCCATATCTTTTGGCGAAGTATACCAAGTAAGACCTTTGGGCCAGCATGTAGGTACAATCGATGTAAATGTTCAATGTAGAGTTTGACAAAACGATGGGTTTTTGGCAGTAAAGCAGGGAAGCGAGCATCGTAAGAGATTGGAGCATTTGAAAGTCTTCCGCCGACTCGAACAATGTTGTAGTTATTGCTATCAATCTGCATTTGATGTACAAATGGTGCCAATTTTTTCAAATACGGCTGTACGAATTTATTGTCCAAAAGAGCAGTTATTTCCACAGCAAAGGTTTTTTGTTGTATATGTGCCACAATTTTCCAAAATGTGTCTTCCGTCTCATACGGCGAAAGATGAATGACATGATTTGCTTTTAGCGATCGATTAACCTTTGATTTGTTAAAGACCCGAAAAACGTAGGTAAGTATTCGAATAATTTTGAGGTATGAAGAATATCTATCAATGATTTCCTCAATGATTGAGCTTTCAATATCGATAGTGCATTTAAAAACTGCGGGTTTTTTTTGTTCAAGAACTTCTGACGGTTTACTATTCGAGTTAGATGGCCATTGTGACGCATCAGTACCCAAAAATTCTGGGCCACAAAACCACATCGTGTAAGGCAAATTTTCGGCAGTACAACCGCGGGAAACAATATCAGCAGGGTTACTTTTTGACGGTACATGTAGCCAAATTATGTCTCTAGTTTGTTCTTGGAGCTCCGAAACACGATTTGCCACGAAACACTTCAATGTTGACGAGTGCATTTTGAGCCATTGGAGAACTACTTTAGAGTCTGTCCAAAAGTAAACTGAAGAAACAAATTTAAAAATTTTCTGTTTAATTTTTCTCCAAGTTTTATTCAGTAAAACTGCAGCATACAACTCTAAACGAGGTAACGATTGAGCCTTAATAGGAGCTACCTTCGATTTGCTAATCAATAAAGATGATTTATAGTTACCATTTTCATAAACACGATAGTATAGGCAACAACCATACGCTCGTTGCGAGGCATCAGCGAAGCCATGTATTTCTCCGAGTTTATTTTCTGTTGTAAAAACGTAGCGAGGTATTTTAATGCGATGCATGTTTTGAAAATCCTTTTTAATGTGCAGCCATGAAGTTAATACTTGAGATGGTAGAGTATCATCCCAGCCTATATTCTGGACCCACATTTCTTGAAGTAAGATTTTACAGCGAACAACGATCGGGCTCAAAAGACCAAGTAAATCAAAAATTTTTGCTACAGTTGACAAAACGTTGCGTTTGGTGGGTTTAATTTCATCTGGCAAATCAAATCGAAACAAAAATACATCTAGGGCTGTATTCCAAGCCATGCCGAGTGTTTTTCTAATAGTATCCTCTGAATCTTTTATAGAAACCTCTAACGAGTCAGAAGTTGAGAATTCTGAACAATTGCTGTTCCATTGTGCAAGTTGTATACCATGAATGCTGAGAATTTTAATTAGTTCAGCCCTTTTTACCATTAGTTCATTTAAACTGTTAGAACCAGTGAAACGTCATCGACGTATAAATCTTCACGAAGGACTCTTGATCCAGTTGGATAGCTTGAACGGTGTTGATCTGCAATTAAAAATAAGCTTCTAATTGCCAGAAACGGCGCTGATGAAAGACCATAAGTTATGGTATTTAGCTGAAATACGCTAAGCTCGTCTTTCGGATTCGATCTCCATAGAACCAATTGAAATTTACGGTCAGCTTCATCGATTAGGAATTGGCGGTACATTTTAGATATGTCTGCAGTCAAAGCAAATTTATTTAAACGAAACGAAAAGAGAGTGGTTATTAAATCTTGTTGAATTGTTGGGCCAACCATCAAAATGTTATTTAAGGAATAATTTGAAGTTGTACGTGCTGATCCGTCGAAAACGACACGGAGTTTGGTTGTTGTACTTGTAGGTTTGAGAACACAGTGGTGCGGTATAATATAATGTGGGTGACAAAGAGGACGTGTAAAAGGTGACATGTGACCAAGTGCCACATACTCATCCATAAAATCTACATACATAGTTTTGAGTTTTGGATCTCGTTCAAATCTACGCTCAAGTGCCAAAAATCTTCTCTTAGAGGTTTCAAAGGAATTGCCTAAGCAATCTGGGGTTTGTTTAAAAGGCAAACGAACTTGAATTCTTCCATTTGGTAAAGTTTTTGTATTTTCAATAAAATGCGTTTCACAAGCTTGTTCTTCTTCCGAAAATATAGAAGTACTTGTAGTATACTCCTCAACTTCCCAAAATCTTTTCAATGTAGCGTCTAATGTTTCGATTGAAGAATCCATGGCTAAATTGCAAGTGACTGGAGTAGAACTTTGCTGAAATTTTAAATTTCCACCAATAATCCACCCGAAAACTGTATTAATGCATGTGGGTGAACCCTGCCCTAACGAAATGCGGCCATCGAGTAACATATCAAAGAATGTTACTGTGCTAAGCAATAAGTCAATTCGCTGCGGCTTGTGGAATAATGGGTCTGCTAATTGAATTGAATCGGGTATTTTTAGATTTGAAATATCAATAGTTTCTGTAGGCTGATTGGCTGAAATAGACTTTATGACAGAAAACGTTGCCGAAAATTCATAAGAGCAAATACGAGATTTGATGGATGCACAAACAGAAAATTTGCTTTGGGTTTGGACTTCACTTATTCCGCTTACATTTTGACGCCTTTGCTGAAATTTAAGTCTGAGTCTTTTTGCGGCTTCTTCTGTAATAAAATTGATTTCTGAACCGGAATCAAGCAGTACTCTTATCGGTTGAAATGTACCAAAGCTGTCTTTTATTAACACTACAGCAGTGGGTATAATTGCCCTTCTAACAGCACGAGCCAAAAATGAAACAACATTATTGGAACTTGTTGATGGACCTTCAACAGTTTCACATGATTGAGGGTTAGTTTTAGCGAAATGCAGTATTGAATGATGAGCTAACTGACAAATTCGACAACGACCTTTAGAAGGACATTTCGATACTAAGTGACCCTTTCGAAGGCAGTTTATACAATGTCCGTTACGTTTTACAAAATTAAAACGTTCAGAAACTATAAGCGACAAAAAGGAAGAACAAGCTGCAAGTTGATGTTCAGCACTGTTGCAGTATGAGCATTTTGTGTTTGAATTCGAATTCACTAAAGTGGTTGCGCGACTAGCAAAATTTGGTTTTGGTTTTGTACCACCAGAAGCACTTTTACTAATATCATTCTTTCTACCATGGCTTTCTAAAAATTGACATCGACGACTTAAAATGTCATAGCAGGTATCCCAGGAAGGTAACGCGTTGAAATCCAGTTTTTCATCATAATTTTGTTTTGATGCATCGTCGAGTTTCGATAAGACCATGTGAATTATAATCGCATTCATAACATCCACTTCTGATCCAAGCGACAAAAGTGAACCACGAATTGCAGATACG
>JASKUP010000376.1:0-13683 GCA_030448955.1 Trichopoda pennipes
GTATTTTTGTGTAATTAAGTGCATTTTAGTGTAGTTTAGTGTATTTTATTGTATTTTAGTGTGTTTTGGTGTTTTTTAGTATATTTAAGTGTATTTTAGTGTATTTAAGTGTATTTAAGTGTATTTTAGTGTGTTTCAGTGTTTTTTAGTGCATTATAGTGTATTTTAGTATATTTTAGTGTATATTTTAGTATATTTAAGTGTATTTTAGTGCATTTAAGTGTATTTAAGTGTATTTTAGTGTGTTCTAGTGTTTTTTAGTATATTTAAGAGTATTTTAGTGTATTTAAATGTATTTAGTGTGTTTTAGTGTAATTAATTGTATTTTAGTGCATTTTAAAGTATGTTAGTGCATTTTAGTGTATTTTAGTGTATTTAAGTGCATTTTAGTGTATTTTATTGTATTTAAGTGTGTTTTAGTGTTTGTTAGTATATTTAAGAGTATATTAGTGTATTTAAATGTATTTTAGCGTGTTTTAGTGCATTTAAGTGTATTTTATCGTATTTTAGTGTATTTTAGTGTATTTTAGTGCTTTTTAGAGTATTTTAGTGTATTTTAGTGCAGTTTAGTGTATTTTGCTGTATTTTAGTGTATGTCAGTGTATTTTAGTGCATTTTAGTGTATATTGGTGTATTTTTGTGTAATTAAGTGCATTTTAGTGTAGTTTAGTGTATTTGATTGTATTTTAATGTGTTTTGGTGTTTTTTAGTGTATTAAAGTGTATTTAAGTGTACTTTAGTGTGTTTCAGTGTTTTTAGTGCATTATAGTGTATTTTAGTATATTTTAGTGTATATTTTAGTATATTTAAGTGTATTTTAGTGTATTTAAGTGTATTAAAGTGTATTTTAGTGTGTTTTAGTGTTTTGTAGTATATTTTAGTATATTTTGGTGTATTTTATTGTATTTAAGTGTTTTTTAGTATATTTTAGTAAATTTAAAAGTATTTTAGTGTATTTTAGCGCATTTCAGTGCATTTTAGTGTATTTTAGTGCATTTTAGTGTATTTTAGAGTATTTTAGTGCAGTTTAGTGTAATTTTAGTGTATCTCAGTGTATTTTAATGCATTTTAGTGTATTTTGGTGTAATTAAGTGCATTTTAGTGTAGTTTAGTGTATTTTAGTGTGTTTTAGTGTTTTTTTAGTATATTTAAGTGTATTTTAGTGTTGTAGTGTGACTGATCGGTTAGTGTGATCGTCACATAAATACTGTAATAAACAGTCTTAATTGCCGACACACTTGCATTTAATAACAATGGACTCATATTACAATGCAAAATAATGTAACGATCAGCACAAAATTATTTTTACCAAAATTAATATATATTTTAATATAGTTAATATTTACATTCAGAATAATGCGACGATCAGCATTTATTAATAATATTTTAATATATTTAATATTCACACTCAAAATAATGCAACAATCAGCATATATTTTGTTTTAACCAAATAGTATATAAGACAAACAATTTGTAAAAATCAACACAGACACCTTATTGACAAGCTTGGCTTAAGTAGCTTCAATTGCGGAGCACTAAGCAGAAAATAAAGATAAAATAAAAACGTCTGAACTCCCTTTTGTTTTTTTAATACATGGCGATCCTGCCAGCTCCTCAGAGTGCTCAAGTATAAGCACCTAAGGAAACATCGGGATTTCGAGTAGATAAGCCAACTCCACCAAAGGACGATCCTGGCAGTACTGTATAGCTAAATACGAGGAGAGGGTCCGCCTAGCCAAAAGGCACACAAACATCAAAATTCCGCCTGGCCAAAAGGCATGATGACCTAGCCATACCGGCAACAACAACAACAAACAAGAGAGGAAAAGGGAAATTTATATATATTCCTAATATATTTAAGATAATTTTAATGAAAAGTTCGCCACACTATAACGCACTTTAGGGCCTGTAAGCGTTAACCGCTCGACGCAAAATGTTCTTTCTAATTCCAAATATTAAAACGAACAGTAGTGAAAAAAATAATAAATTAAAAAAAAATGGCTCATACTAAGGATATTGTTCATAAATCAACTGGTGGTGAAACCCCTCGTGGGCAATTAGCCACCACAGCCTCTTGTAAGTCGGTGCGTTCCACCGGTGATGTTAAAAAGCCTCACCGTTACCGCAAATTACCCTTGCAACGTTTAGCGCATGAAATTGCGCACGATTTGAAAACAAATTTACGTTTACAATCTGCTACTGTTGGCGCTTTAATGGAGCTCTGTGAAGCTTCTTTAGAAATAGTCGAGGATAGCAGCTTGTGCACCATCCGGCCCAAGCGTGTTGCTATTATGCCTAGGGACATTCAATTGACTTGCTGCAGCCGTAATGTACGTGCTTAAGTTCTGATTATTTATGGATATTTTTACATACAAACCAAAATTTTATTTAAACGGCAACAAAATATTTAGACATCCAAAATAAAATAAATTAATGAAAGATTTTTTTACGTCGTATTTCCACCATATACAGAGCAAACTTATAAACTATTCAATCAAGTTTTACATAACGGAAAATTATTAACCTTTCTGTTGTAATAATAAACAAATAATCACAAAATTATTAATAAATAAATATCTACAATAGTTATAGTATACATTATATATAACTATAGAAATACAAGTCTAAGAGAAAAGGCAAATGTGTTTAAAGCATTTAGTCTGAGATCGTTTGTGAAAGTCATTAGTATATAAGAACTGCTAAAACTGAAAATTCTATAAATTCATTATTAAAATGCTAAGTTAAGCATTAAGTTTGTAGTTACAAAGTTAACAAAACTTAACAGGAGTTAACAAAAATAATCATAAAAATAGAATTGAAAAACAGAATTATTAAGTATAGAGAAAAGAATAAATAAAAATTTGTTGCTAATCAATTGAAAGGAACGTTAAAATAATATGATTTTACTGTAGAATATTTTAGGGAAAAGATAACTATGTCGCAGACGCGTTATCAAGGGTAACAATAGGAGACTTAAAGGACATTAACATAAAAAGCAATACTATACTTAAAGTGACAACAAGGTCTACAACACATAGGCGTGATGTGAAAAGTAATACGGCAATAAATCAGCATACGGACCATAATAATAAAAAGCCCAATATATACGTACCAATTAATAATATTGACGTCAGGAAATTTTATAAGCTAAAGATTACTCCAGTACGTTGCTACATTAAACGCGGAAAATCTATACTGACAAATATAAAAATATATGATCTGTTTACTAATGGGAACTTTAATTTATCACAGTTTTTCCCAAGGCTCGAAGAAGTGGCCGGTAAACATAATACTGAAAATTTACAAGTGGCACCTTATGAGAAAATTTTCGAATTTATCTCAATAAATGATTTTAAAAATATGGGCAATAAAAAATTAAATAAGATAAAAGTAGCGCTACTAAATGAGGTGACCCAAATTAATAATAAGAATGCCAAGAGTTATTTGTTACATGTTATATATATTATATATTATATTTAAGATTGTTCTTAATTCTACTGTAGATTTTTAGAGTTAAACTTTTACTTTATTTTATATTATATAAATCATATTATCATATTTTGTTGTGTAATTATTATTTATATTTTTTCTATTTTTTGATTGACTTGTTATTTTGATTTGATACTATTAAAAACCAAAAAGATATTTTTGTTCTAAATTGAAATTGATTTTTTTTCCGAAACAAAATAAAATAATAAATAAATATATTAAATAAAAATAATCGTTGTATTATTTTACTGGCGCAGTCGGACTTTGCGGACCAACTCTAAAAAATTTTTATATAAAAATAAAAACTGATTTGCGAATATTGTGTAAAAAGAAACCTAAAAACAGCAAGATCTCAGTAATTTATTCAAACATAAAAAATTTATAAAAAGAAGATAAATGAAAATATATTAAAGACCACCAGCAATAATAAGATTCAAGGAAATACTTTTCAAGGAAAAAAGAAGAAAACTTAAAAAAACAAAAAAAAAATTCTCGATGTCGTTAAATGCATTTCAACTTTTGGAAGGAGTTCCAAATTATGATGGACAACCAGAAGACCTTCAGATGTTCGTGTCCCATGTTGATGAAGTTCGAAAACATGTTGCAGCAGCAACTTTACTACCCTTATTTGATTTGAGGGTCAGGAATAAAATTGTTAGAAAGGCTAACATAGCATTAATCAACAACAACAACCCTACAAATTGGGAAGAGGTAAAAATAATTTTAAGAATTAATTTTAACATAGCTGATAGTATAGAAAATATAATAAACAAAATTAAAACAGCAGAGTTAAGGTATTCTATAAGTGATTTTTATGAGTATGTTTTAAAATTATTAACAAAGTTAAACTTAAAAACTAGTCTTGAGATGGATAATCAATGGTTTAGTTGTAAAAATAACGAGTTAATGGTTTTAAAAATCTTTATAAGTAAACTGCCTAGAGAACCAAAATTAGTTCTTAATTCAAGAAATCCGCATTCTTTATTGAGGGCAAAAGAAGTTTTGATTGAAACGGAATATTTTTATCAAAACTTACAATCTTTTTCATCAAATTGTTATAATAATAACAGCAAATTTCAGAAAAAAATATGCCCAAGTTTTAGTAATTCCTTTTCTCAAACTTTCTGTGATGCCAACAGATCTGTTGCTAAACATAATAATCAAACTGATTACCTACACTGTAACACTAATAGGAACAATCAATACTTTAATTCTAATAAATACAACAATCAAAAAAGTTTTCAGAATAATTCCTTAAATGCAAATAAAAATCAAAATTTATCTAATGAGCCTAACATTAGTTTTGGTCAAACTAGACAAAATAACTCAGGACATTTTAGTGGAAGTAACATATCTAATCGAACTCAAAGAAGTAATACAAATAATCCAATACAAATGGATGTAGATAATATACGAATTATGGGTCGAAGAAGTCTTCCTTTTATAATTGTTATAACAAAAACTAAGCCACTAAAACTATTAATAGATACCGGTTCTGGGACAAATTTGATTAGAAAAGGTTTGTTTCATAACTCCTTTAGGAGTGAACTTGAACATCCAATTATTTTAAATACAATTTGTTCAAAAACTGTTACAACTTCAAAAACAACTGTACCGCTTTTTAAGGAATTCAATCGCCCAAATTTAAAAATAGAAATGTTAGAAATAGAAATATTAAGTGAATTTGATGGAATTATCGGTTATAATTTATTAAAATCTCTAGAAGCCAAAATCGACTTTGAGAAAAACACATTAATAACTAATGATGCGAAAATTCCTATTTTATTTGAAAATTCTTGGCAAGAAAATTTTAATTATGATCCATACCAAAACTCAATAATTGAAATTAATTTTAATGAACCTAGAATAGAATATCTAATACAAAAATTGAAAAGCCAAAATTCAAACGAAGAAGAGATTAACGTTTTGATTAAAATAATCAAAGAATTTAAACATGTTTTTTATATTGAAGGAGACAATTTGACTTCTGTTTGTAGATATAGGCACAAAATCCCAACTATTAATGAGATACCGGTTTATTCAAAGATATATCGCTTTCCAGAAATTCATAAGGTTGACAGACAAATTAATGAAATGTTAAAATCAGGAATAATAGAAAAATCTAATAGTCCTTATAATGCTCCAATTTGGGTCGTTCCTAAAAAAATTGATAACTCTGGTCAACAGAAATGGAGAGTAGTTATCGATTATAGAAAACTAAATAATGTAACAATTGAGGACAAATTTCCAATACCAAATATGGAAGATTTATTTTCAAAATTAGGAAATTCTCAATATTTTAGTACAATAGATTTAGCAAAAGGATTTCACCAAATTTTACTTTCACAAGATGATAGACATAAAACTGCATTTTCTACTTCTACTGGTCACTACGAATTTACTAGAATGCCATTTGGTCTAAAAAATTCTCCAGCTTCATTCCAACGTATGATGAATGAAGTGCTACATGATTATATTAATAACAAATGCGTAATATATTTAGATGATATTTTAGTCTTTTCTACTTCTCTTGAAGAGCATGTTTTATCATTAAGACAAATTTTTAAAAGATTATCTGAGTACAATCTCAAAGTTCAAGTTGACAAGTGTAATTTTTTTCGTCGCGAATCAGAGTATCTTGGACACGTTATAACTCCTCAAGGAATAAAACCAAACCCAGATAAAATTACTGTCATTCAAAAAATTCCACTTCCAAAAACCATTAAGGAAATTAGGTCATTTTTAGGATTAACAGGGTTTTATAGAAAATTCATAAAAGATTATAGTCATATAGCTTTACCCATGATTTTTAACCTTAAAAAAGGAACAAAAATTAACGTAAATGATCAAAAATACGTTGATTCTTTTCGTAAATTAAAAGCAATTTTATGTAGTGCACCGGTTTTAGCATATCCTCAATTTGACAAATTATTTGTATTGACAACCGATGCCAGCAACGAAGCATTAGGTGCGGTGTTATCCCAAAACGGTCATCCAATTGCTTTTACATCGCGTACATTGAACAAGCATGAGCTCAATTATAGTGCTATAGAGAAAGAATTATTAGCAATAATTTGGTCAGTAAAATATTTTAGACCATATTTATTCGGAAGAAAATTTAAACTTCAGACAGATCATAGACCACTTATATGGCTTAACTCAATGAAAGAGCCTAACATGAAACTGCAGAGATGGAAGATACAATTGAACGAATATGATTTTGAGTTAGAATATATTAAAGGAAAAACAAACAAAGTTGCTGACTACCTAAGTCGACTTAATGTTAATGCAATAACTAAAGAAAATGAATATATTCAATCTGATTTAGCCACAATTCACAGTGCAGAAGAAAATTTGAATGAATACATTCCTATATCGGAATCTCCAGTAAACATTTATAATAATCAAATTATAATAACTTTAGGAAATAAATATAGATATAAAAAACAAACATTGTATGAGAAAAAAATAAGACATACTATAACAATAAAAGAATATTTTGAAGAACAAATAATCAAATTCTTAAATCCAATTTTGCCTCTTAAAGGGACTGTAGCAATTTTTTGTGACAATTTTAACATTTTTAAAAATTTCCAAGAAACTTTAGTGCATTACTTTTCTAATTTTAGTGAGATGAAATTTTTATACTGTTCAAAATTTGTAAAAGATATTTTTAATAAAGAAAATCTTTTGAAAATTATAGAGAAATATCACAATGATAAAAATCATAGAGGAATTCAAGAAACGTTCTTAGAATTAAAAAATATAATTTATTACCCAAATTTAAAAAAGGAGATTTATAAGTATATAAACAATTGTATAATATGTAATATGTGTAAATATGACAGGCAACCAATTAAACCAAAGTTATGTCTTACTGAAACTCCCTTAAAATCAAATGAAATACTTCATGTTGATATATGGTTCCTAAATAAAACAACAACATTTTTAACATGCATTGATAAACTTACAAAACATGTATCAATTCACTATTTGACCGACAAAAATTCAATAACTATAGTAGAAATGCTTAGAGAAAGGTTTGCAATTTTAGGTAAACCAAAGAAAATTATTGCTGATAATGAATTTAAAACAGCATATATAAAAGATTTTTTAAATTCTCAAAATATAGATTTTCACTTCTCGTCCCCTAATACGCACACAGGAAATTCAGATATAGAACTATTTCATTTGACTTTAAATGAACATATACGACTATTTAAACTAGAAAAAGAAAATAAAGATATTAGTGATAAAACTTTAGTTTTTAAGTCTGTTCAAATTTATAATGATACCATACATAGCACTACAGGATATAAACCAAATGATCTGCTGCATAATAAAGTAGATAAATTTGTGTGGAAAAATTTGCATGACATTGTTCATAATAAAAAAATAGAACGTATTAATAAAATTAATCAGCATAGAGAAGAATGCCACGAATATAAAGAAAGGGAATTAGTAAAAAATCTCGGTTTTCAAAACCTGAAACAAAAACCGAAATATATAATTAAAGAAGTAAAAGAAAAAAATAAAACAAATTTTCTTGATGAAAAAGGTTGTAAACGTGATAGGCAACTAACAAAAAGAGTATTTAAACATCAAAAAGAATTGCCTAATATAATGTTTGAAAGAAAAGTAACTGGAAGAAATTATTCTAAATATAAGAAGTAATTATAGAGATTTTGACAAACTATTAAGTACATACATATATTTTCGTTCTTTGTTATTGTTATATGTTTTCTTTAAATATTATTGTTAAATATTGAACATGTTTAAAATTGTCATGGATAAATATAATATATAATTAACATATATAATATATATTAATTGTTATGAATATACACATACACGTCATAACATACATTCCAGGAGTAATGTTTAAACAAAGGATGGGGGAGTTATATGTTACATACATGTTACATGTTATATATGTTATATATTATATTTAAGATTGTTCTTAATTCTACTGTAGATCTTTAGAGTTACTTTACTTTACTTTATTTTATATTATATAAATCATATTATCATATTTTGTTGTGTAATTATTATATATATTTTTTCTATTTTTGATTGACTTGTTATTTTGATTTGATATAATTAAAAACCAAAAAGATATTTTTGTTCTAAATTGATTTTTTTTCCGAAACAAAATAAAATAATAAATAAATATATTAAATAAAAATAATCGTTGTATTATTTTACTCTTTGACACACTAAAAAATAAATTAATAACACCACCAATACTCCAATACCCAAATTTCGAAAAACCTTTTATACTGACGACAGACGCATCAAATCAAGGCCTAGGCGCAGTTTTATCACAGCATATAATGGGAGAGGACTTACCAATATCCTATGCAAGCCGATCCTTGAACAAACATGAGAAAAATAAATCTGTCATAGAGAAGGAATTATTAGGCATTCACTGGGGCATACAATTCTTTAGACCATATCTCTTCGGACGAAGATTCACCGTTATAACAGACCATAGACCACTAGTCGCCCTATTTTCACATAAAAACCCATCCTCAAAACTGACTCGGATAAGACTAGAACTGTCAGACTATGATTTTGACATGGAATACGAAAAGGGGGCTAATGGTACAAATGCAGGTGCACTATCACGACTAGATATTAACTCGGACATTTTAAAAACCATGATTCCAATCAGTACTGATGAAAAAGAAAAGAAAACTCTGGCAATAACGCGTAGCATGCTAAATAAGGATAGAATAATTGAATTCAATTATTCAATTGAATTCAAAATAATGAAAAGGACGGCATATCTCAACAGAAGCCTGATCAACTTCATATGTGGGAATGCACGTCAATAAATGATATAGAGAAGCTTCAAAAAATAGAATTTATATATGAAGAAAAGCTGCAGCAAGAAAAAGAAAAAAATGAAAAAATCACGCGTATAGTATGTACTAAAAGCGAAAATCCTATGTTTTCAGAAACATTCTTGGAGAAACTTTTAGCAAAATTGGGAAGATTTAAATTTGATACATACGTACTATATGATAGTGATGAAATTTTCAAATATATAACGGCCGATAAATTGGAAGAAAAATATAATAATCTGCAGAACAATGATATTAATATAATTATATACAAAATGCCAAAAAGAGTAACGGAAAATATAGGACAGTACAGATTGATTGAAGAATTTCATGGATTACCACATAACGGACATTTCGGAATCGGGAAAACACTGGCGAAGCTAAAGCAAAGATATATATGGAAAAATATGAATAGAATGGTTAAGAATTACATTAGAACTTGTTCATCCTGCCAAAAGAAGAAACAGATTAGACATGCAAAAGAGCCCCTGACCATAACCGACACACCATCAAAAAGTTTCGACACAGTCGTAGTCGACACAGTTGGTCCTTTACGGCCATCTGCAAACTTTAGATATATACTAACTGCTCAATGTGAACTGACAAAGTACGTAATAGCTTATCCTTTAGAATCCAAAGATGCGAAATCAGTAGCCAAAACTTTAGTAGAGCACATCATTTTGAAATATGGTTTGTTCAATATTTTGAAGACAGACAAAGGCACAGAATTTAACAACGAACTAATGAAGGAGATTTGCGCATTATTAAAAATAGAACAGAAATTTTCTACCCCTTACCATCACGAAACAGTAGGAACAGTTGAACGGAACCATCGTGTATTAAACGAATATCTGTTAAACTTTGTAGAAAACGAGAACTGGCACGAATGGATACAATACTTTACGTTTGCTTTTAATACAACACCAAATGTCGACACTAACTATTTACCATACGAACTAATATTTGGAAAACTACCACGACTCCCAAACGACGAACTGACAAATCCACAGAAAACCTACAATATTGATAATTACGCGAACGAATTGAAAGCTAGACTACGTTTTTCACTACGGAAAGCACGTGAGTTCATTCTGGCAGTAAAGGAAAGACGAAGTTTAGAATCAACAAAGAGACAGAATAGTATAGATATTAAAATAGGAGATCTAGTTTTAGTGAAAATAAAGAATAGAAAAAAAAATCAAAATCCATATAAGGGCCCATATAAGGTAGTAGATATAAATAACTTAAATGTAGTAATAGAAATAGAAAATTCAAAACTAAAAACACTACATAAGAATATATTAAAAAAATTTTTAAAGTAAGAAAAAGAAAATTTTATTATAGAACACTAATTTTTAAACATGCCCAAATCTAAAAGGGTGAGGGTGTAGTGTGTATACACTATTAAACACAATTTTATATTTGCACTATTAATTTTAGTATACACTATTAAACACAATTTTATATTTGCACTATTAATTTTAGTATTCACTGTTAAACACAATTTTTATACCCTTAATTTTAAGACACACTGTAAATACATTTTTTTAATTCTTTACATCAGCATAATTTCATTTGACCATGAAAATAAAATTTGATACTGCAACATCAGCACAAATTTTATTTGGCCATGAGAATAAATTTGACACTGCAATAAAAATTTGTTTGACCATGAACTTGGTAGAAAATAATGCAGTTTAATATTTGTTATTCGTGGGAAAATTAATTGAATGCAATAATGCTGAATAGACTTAATTTTAGTATATAAGCTGTAAATATTTATTCAATAAAATGAATGTTTAATCATAAGAACAAAAGCAAAGACCTTGTTCCTTTTTTCGGCAGCAGTGCTCAGATAATACTGAACTTATGAAAATCGGCATTTTAATGCTGGAATATAGCGGCAGCAGTGCTAAGTATAATATTGAGCCCCACACTCAACACTATACACCAACACTCAAGGATAACTGATCCTGCCTTTTAGGAGCACATCCTCTTATGCGTACACCTTAAATCGTTCTGTCATTTTTCCTCCTTCCCTACACTAGTATATTTTAGTGTAGTTTAGTAAATTTTAGTGTATTTTTGTATATTTTAGTATATTTTAGCCTATTCTAGTATATTTTAGTGTATTTGATTATATTTTAGTGTATTTTAGTATATTTTAGCGTATTTTAGTATATTTTAGTGTATTAGAGTATATTTTAGTGTATTTAAGTATATTTTAGTGCATTTTAGTATATTTTAGTGTATTCTAGTATATTTTAGTGTATTTTAGTATATTTTAGTGAATTTTAGTATATTTTAGTGTATTCTAGTATATTTTGGTGTATTTTAGTATATTTTAGTGTATTTTAGTATATTTTAGTGTATTTTAATATATTTTATTGTACTTTAGTATATTTTAGTGTATTTTAGTATATTTTGGTATATTTTAGTGTATTCTAATATATTTTAGTATATTTTAGTGTATTTTAGTATATTTTAGTGTATTTTAGTATATTTTAGTTTATTCTAGTATATTTTAGTGCATTTTAGTATATTTTAGTGTATTCTAGTATATTTTAGTTTATTCTAGTATATTTTAGTGCATTTTAGTATATCTTAGTGTATTCTAGTATATTTTAGTGTATTTTAGTATATTTTAGTGTATTTTAGTATATTTTAGTGTATTTTAGTATGTTTTAGTGTATTTTAGTATGTCTTAGTGTATTTTAGTATATTTTAGTATATTTTAGTCTATTCTAGTATATTTTAGTTTATTCTGGTATATTTTAGTGCATTTTATTATACTTTAGTGTATTCTAGTATATTTTAGTTTATTCTGGTATATTTTAGTGCATTTTAGTATATTTTAGTGTATTCTAGTATATTTTAGTGTATTTTAGTATATTTTAGTGTATTTTAGTATATTTTAGTGTATTTTAGTATCTTTTAGTGTATTTTAGTATATTTTAGTGTATTTTAGTATATTTTAGTATAATATAGTGTATTATAGTATATTGTACTTTAGTGCATTTTAGTATATTCTAGTGTATTTTAGTATATTTTAGTGTATTTTAGTATATTTTATTGTATTTTAGTATATTTTAGTGTACTTTAGTATATTTTAGTATATTTTACTGTATTCTAGTATATTTTAGTTTATTCTAGTATATTTTAGTGTATTTTAGTATGTTTTAGTGTATTCTAGTATATTTTAGTTTATTCTAGTATATTTTAGTGTATTTTAGTATATTTTAGTGTATTCTAGTATATTTTAGTGCATTTTAGTATATTTTAGTGTATTTTAGTATATTTTAGTGTATTTTAGTATATTTTAGTGTATTTTAGTATGTCTTAGTGTATTTAAGTATATTTTATTGTATTTTAATATATTTTAGTGTATTTTAGTATATTTTAGTATATATTAGTGTATTTTAGTATATTTTAGTGTATTTTATTATACTTTAGTGTATTCTAGTATATTTTACTGTATTTTAGTATATTTTAGTGTATTTTAGTATATTTTAGTGTATTATAGTATTATTTAGTGTTTTTTAGTATATTTGAGTGTATTTTAGTATATTTTAGTGAATTTTAGTATATTTTAGTGTATTCTAGTATATTTTAGTGTATTTTAGTATATTTTAGTGTATTTTTGTATATTTTAGTATATTTTAGCTTATTCTAGTATATTTTAGTGTATTTGATTATATTTTAGTGTATTTTAGTATATTTTAGCGTATTTTAGTATATTTTAGTGTATTCTAGTATATTTTAGTGTATTTAAGTATATTTTAGTGTATTTTAGTATATTTTAGTGTATTCTAGTATATTTTAGTGTATTTTAGTATATTTTAGTGAATTTTAGTATATTTTAGTGTATTTTAGTATATTTTAGTGTATTTTAGTATATTTTAGTGTATTTTAGTATATTTTAGTGTATTTTAATATATTTTATTGTACTTTAGTATATTTTAGTGTATTTTAGTATATTTTGGTATATTTTAGTGTATTCTAATATATTTTAGTATATTTTAGTGTAGTTTAGTATATTATAGTGTATTTTAGTATATTCTAGTGTATTCTAATATAGTTTAGTGTATTTTAGAATATTCTAGTGTATTTTAGTATATTTTAGTGTATTTTAAAATTTTTTAGTGTTTTTTAGTATATTTGATAGTATTTTAGTATATTTTATTGTATTTTAGTATATTTTAGTGTATTTTAGTATATTTTAGTATATTTTAGCATATTTTAGTGTATTTTAGTATATTTTAGTGTATTCTAGTATATTTTAGTGCATTTTAGTATATTTTAGTGTATTCTAGTATATTTTAGTGTATTTTAGTATATTTTAGTGTAT
>JASKUP010000378.1:2500-10744 GCA_030448955.1 Trichopoda pennipes
TTGAATTATAATAAAATATATTAACTAAAAGTTCAAACATAAGTTGAAACAATAATCAAATAGTAAATTAGTTACTATTAAATTTAAGTTATTATTAAAAACATATATAAATAAAACGATAACTTATAACGTGAAAGTTATAATATAACTTATTAATATAACATAAGTTATTACTTGAAATATATAAATAAAAAAATAATAACTTAAAACTTGCAAGATAAATTATAATAAAATATATAAACTATGACTAAAATCTGTATTTTATAAACTGATAGTTATGTTTTTAATATATTTTAAAACTAAATTTTTATATAATCAAAGTCGTATAGTTAAAATATGGATTTTATTAACTATAAGTTCAAACATAAGTTGAAACACTAATCAACTTAAGTTGTAGTTCATAAACTTGCAAGTTAAATTATAATAAAATATATAAACTAAAAGTTCAAACATAAGTTGAAACAATAATCAAATAGTAAATAAGTTACTATTAAACTTAAGTTATTATTAAAAAAATATATAAATAAAACGATAACTTGTAACGTGAAAGTTATAATATAACTTATTAATATAACATAAGTTATTACTTGAAATATATAAAAAAATTAATAATTTAATAAATAAAAATTTACAGAAATTTATATTGATCAACTTAAGTTGTAGTTCATAAACTTGCAAGTTAAATTATAATAAAATATATAAACTATAAGTTCAAACATAAGTTGAAACACTAATCAACTTAAGTTGTAGTTCATTAACTTGCAAGTTGAATTATAATAAAATATATTAACTAAAAGTTCAAACATAAGTTGAAACAATAATCAAATAGTAAATTAGTTACTATTAAACTTAAGTTATTATTAAAAACATATATAAATAAAACGATAACTTATAACGTGAAAGTTATAATATAACTTATTAATATAACATAAGTTATTACTTGAAATATATAAATAAAAAAATAATAACTTAAAACTTGCAAGATAAATTATAATAAAATATATAAACTATGACTAAAATCTGTATTTTATAAACTGATAGTTATGTTTTTAATATATTTTAAAACTAAATTTTTATATAATCAAAGTCGTATAGTTAAAATATGGATTTTATTAACTATAAGTTCAAACATAAGTTGAAACACTAATCAACTTAAGTTGTAGTTCATAAACTTGCAAGTTAAATTATAATAAAATATATTAACTAAAAGTTCAAACATAAGTTGAAACAATAATCAAATAGTAAATAAGTTACTATTAAACTTAAGTTTATTATTAAAAACATATATAAATAAAACGATAACTTATAACGTGAAAGTTATAATATAACTTATTAATATAACATAAGTTATTACTTGAAATATATAAATAAATTTATAATTTAATAAATAAAAATTTACAGAAATTTATATTGATCAACTTAAGTTGTAGTTCATAAACTTGCAAGTTAAATTATAATAAAATATATAAACTATAAGTTCAAACATAAGTTGAAACACTAATCAACTTAAGTTGTAGTTCATTAACTTGCAAGTTGAATTATAATAAAATATATTAACTAAAAGTTCAAACATAAGTTGAAACAATAATCAAATAGTAAATAAGTTACTATTAAACTTAAGTTATTATTAAAAACATATATAAATAAAACGATAACTTATAACGTGAAAGTTATAATATAACTTATTAATATAACATAAGTTATTACTTGAAATATATAAATAAAAAAATAATAACTTAAAACTTGCAAGATAAATTATAATAAAATATATAAACTATGACTAAAATCTGTATTTTATAAACTGATAGTTATGTTTTTAATATATTTTAAAACTAAATTTTTATATAATCAAAGTCGTATAGTTAAAATATGGATTTTATTAACTATAAGTTCAAACATAAGTTGAAACACTAATCAACTTAAGTTGTAGTTCATAAACTTGCAAGTTAAATTATAATAAAATATATTAACTAAAAGTTCAAACATAAGTTGAAACAATAATCAAATAGTAAATAAGTTACTATTAAACTTAAGTTTATTATTAAAAACATATATAAATAAAACGATAACTTATAACGTGAAAGTTATAATATAACTTATTAATATAACATAAGTTATTACTTGAAATATATAAATAAATTTATAATTTAATAAATAAAAATTTACAGGAATTTGTATTGATCAACTTAAGTTGTAGTTCATAAACTTGCAAGTTAAATTATAATAAAATATATAAACTATAAGTTCAAACATAAGTTGAAACACTAATCAACTTAAGTTGTAGTTCATTAACTTGCAAGTTGAATTATAATAAAATATATTAACTAAAAGTTCAAACATAAGTTGAAACAATAATCAAATAGTAAATTAGTTACTATTAAATTTAAGTTATTATTAAAAACATATATAAATAAAACGATAACTTATAACGTGAAAGTTATAATATAACTTATTAATATAACATAAGTTATTACTTGAAATATATAAATAAAAAAATAATAACTTAAAACTTGCAAGATAAATTATAATAAAATATATAAACTATGACTAAAATCTGTATTTTATAAACTGATAGTTATGTTTTTAATATATTTTAAAACTAAATTTTTATATAATCAAAGTCGTATAGTTAAAATATGGATTTTATTAACTATAAGTTCAAACATAAGTTGAAACACTAATCAACTTAAGTTGTAGTTCATAAACTTGCAAGTTAAATTATAATAAAATATATAAACTAAAAGTTCAAACATAAGTTGAAACAATAATCAAATAGTAAATAAGTTACTATTAAACTTAAGTTATTATTAAAAAAATATATAAATAAAACGATAACTTGTAACGTGAAAGTTATAATATAACTTATTAATATAACATAAGTTATTACTTGAAATATATAAAAAAATTAATAATTTAATAAATAAAAATTTACAGAAATTTATATTGATCAACTTAAGTTGTAGTTCATAAACTTGCAAGTTAAATTATAATAAAATATATAAACTATAAGTTCAAACATAAGTTGAAACACTCATCAACTTAAGTTGTAGTTCATTAACTTGCAAGTTGAATTATAATAAAATATATTAACTAGAAGTTCAAACATAAGTTGAAACAATAATCAAATAGTAAATTAGTTACTATTAAACTTAAGTTATTATTAAAAACATATATAAATAAAACGATAACTTATAACGTGAAAGTTATAATATAACTTATTAATATAACATAAGTTATTACTTGAAATATATAAATAAATTTATAATTTAATAAATAAAAATTTACAGGAATTTGTATTGATCAACTTAAGTTGTAGTTCATAAACTTGCAAGTTAAATTATAATAAAATATATAAACTATAAGTTCAAACATAAGTTGAAACACTAATCAACTTAAGTTGTAGTTCATTAACTTGCAAGTTGAATTATAATAAAATATATTAACTAAAAGTTCAAACATAAGTTGAAACAATAATCAAATAGTAAATTAGTTACTATTAAATTTAAGTTATTATTAAAAACATATATAAATAAAACGATAACTTATAACGTGAAAGTTATAATATAACTTATTAATATAACATAAGTTATTACTTGAAATATATAAATAAAAAAATAATAACTTAAAACTTGCAAGATAAATTATAATAAAATATATAAACTATGACTAAAATCTGTATTTTATAAACTGATAGTTATGTTTTTAATATATTTTAAAACTAAATTTTTATATAATCAAAGTCGTATAGTTAAAATATGGATTTTATTAACTATAAGTTCAAACATAAGTTGAAACACTAATCAACTTAAGTTGTAGTTCATAAACTTGCAAGTTAAATTATAATAAAATATATAAACTAAAAGTTCAAACATAAGTTGAAACAATAATCAAATAGTAAATAAGTTACTATTAAACTTAAGTTATTATTAACAAAATATATAAATAAAACGATAACTTGTAACGTGAAAGTTATAATATAACTTATTAATATAACATAAGTTATTACTTGAAATATATAAAAAAATTAATAATTTAATAAATAAAAATTTACAGAAATTTATATTGATCAACTTAAGTTGTAGTTCATAAACTTGCAAGTTAAATTATAATAAAATATATAAACTATAAGTTCAAACATAAGTTGAAACACTAATCAACTTAAGTTGTAGTTCATTAACTTGCAAGTTGAATTATAATAAAATATTAACTAAAAGTTCAAACATAAGTTGAAACAATAATCAAATAGTAAATTAGTTACTATTAAACTTAAGTTATTATTAAAAACATATATAAATAAAACGATAACTTATAACGTGAAAGTTATAATATAACTTATTAATATAACATAAGTTATTACTTGAAATATATAAATAAATTTATAATTTAATAAATAAAAATTTACAGGAATTTGTATTGATCAACTTAAGTTGTAGTTCATAAACTTGCAAGTTAAATTATAATAAAATATATAAACTATAAGTTCAAACATAAGTTGAAACACTAATCAACTTAAGTTGTAGTTCATTAACTTGCAAGTTGAATTATAATAAAATATATTAACTAAAAGTTCAAACATAAGTTGAAACAATAATCAAATAGTAAATTAGTTACTATTAAATTTAAGTTATTATTAAAAACATATATAATAAAACGATAACTTATAACGTGAAAGTTATAATATAACTTATTAAATATAACATAAGTTATTACTTGAAATATATAAATAAAAAAATAATAACTTAAAACTTGCAAGATAAATTATAATAAAATATATAAACTATGACTAAATCTGTATTTTATAAACTGATAGTTATGTTTTTAATATATTTTAAAACTAAATTTTTATATAATCAAAGTCGTATAGTTAAAATATGGATTTTATTAACTATAAGTTCAAACATAAGTTGAAACACTAATCAACTTAAGTTGTAGTTCTAAACTTGCAAGTTAAATTATAATAAAATATATAAACTAAAAGTTCAAACATAAGTTGAAACAATAATCAAATAGTAAATAAGTTACTATTAAACTTAAGTTATTATTAAAAAAATATATAAATAAAACGATAACTTGTAACGTGAAAGTTATAATATAACTTATTAATATAAACATAAGTTATTACTTGAAATATATAAAAAATTAATAATTTAATAAATAAAAATTTACAGAAATTTATATTGATCAACTTAAGTTGTAGTTCATAAACTTGCAAGTTAATTATAATAAAATATCTAAACTATAAGTTCAAACATAAGTTGAAACACTATCAACTTAAGTTGTAGTTCATTAACTTGCAAGTTGAATTATAATAAAATATATTAACTAAAAGTTCAAACATAAGTTGAAACAATAATCAAATAGTAATTAGTTACTATTAAACTTAAGTTATTATTAAAAACATATATAAATAAAACGATAACTTATAACGTGAAAGTTATATATAACTTATTAATATACATAAGTTATTACTTGAAATATATAAATAAATTTATAATTTAATAAATAAAAATTTACAGGAATTTGTATTGATCAACTTAAGTTGTAGTTCATAAACTTGCAAGTTAAATTATAATAAAATATATAAACTATGACTAAAATCTGTATTTTATAAACTGATAGTTATGTTTTTAATATATTTTAAAACTAAATTTTTATATAATCAAAGTCGTATAGTTTAAAATTTGGATTTTATGAACTTGTAAATGTTATTAAAATATGTTAATATAAAGTGTTTTATAAACTAATAAAATAAATTACACGTTATATAACTTTTATAACTTATATATCGAAAACAATTAAATGAAATAAAGTGAAAAAAATCCACAATAAAAAAAGTAATAAGAAGAAATATGTGTTTAATATGTAAAATATAATTATTTATTTCACAATACATCCGTTTTAGTAAAAACATAATGTTTAAAGTAGATAATTTTAACGAAATTGGCGGATCAGTTGCTTGAAACACATCTATAAGTATAGTTATTAAAGTATTTGCGCTACATCACTTTACCCTAGAAGTTTGTTTAAAAAAAAAAAAAAACAAAATTGGCGGATAAGTTGCTTGAAAACATCTATAGGTATTATGCTTAAATTGTGTATTGTTAAGCATTTACCTCACAATTTTGTTTTACATATTGTATTATTTGATTAAAATTGATACTTATATTTGTTTTAGTGGATAGTTTTGTGTGAGCTCACGTCGGCCTAATTTGTAATTATTAATTTTTATAAATGGGTAAACTGAGATTTTGCTATTAAACACCACAGCATTAATGGAAAATGAATTTTTTTTTTAGCGTATATCGCTAAAACAGAAATATTAAAAATTATAATATAATATGAAGAGTAAAACAAAAAGTTTGCAATTAAGATTCTCTTTCGTTGGGTGATGGTTTTGGGGTTCTCATCGTCCGCCTAATTTGTAATTTTTTTTTTTTTATAAATGGGTAGATCGAGAATTTTTGTTAAACCACACTAAAAATGGAAGTATGAAATCAATAAAATGTATTTTTTAAACGGATGGTTTTTTTTAAATGGATTCTTTGTCGGCCTAATTTGTATTTTTTTGGGTAAGCAAAGAATCCGTTACACCACCAATATATTATTTTATATAATAATATATATTATTTATATTATATCCTCATTATCCATCGTGCTTTAAATTATTGAAGCAAAGATGGATTTACGTTTTATTATTTTTATTGTTTTCTGGAAGAGTTAAAAATATTATCCAACCCTTGCGGTAAAACCCATATAAAAAATAAAATGAAAAAACATTATACCGCGTGTGGGCAACCGGTTCAATTAAGAATGTATTGTATGGATTTTTGACGGTTGGAGTATTATTCAGTATATACAATACACAGTGCTTGTCTATTAGGCCAGTGGCGTTTTAAATAAATAAGTAGATAGACAAACGAGAATAGCACGCAAAAGTACAAAAGTTACAAGAAGGCGGCAAGTACAAAAGTACAAGAAGGCAAAAGTACAAAAGGCAAAAATGCAAATAGAGTAAAATACATATAAAGAAGAACAAAAAATATGGTGTTGGTGGTCGTAGCAAATAATCCTTAACTCTGAAGGAAATTCAATAAAGTAATAAAGCTAAATTTGTCTTTAGCTTTAATTTAAACTTTATAAATTATGTTGTAATTTATATACAACATTGATGAATTTGTTTTTGTGGCATTTTTTGAAAATATAAAAATTCTTTTTTTATATAAGAGTATATATGTAATTCTTAATTACATATCAAAATAAAATTATATGTATTGGAAAATACAATATGTATGCAATGATAAATAAGTAGATGTTATAAAATGAAAAATTTTATTAACTATATGAAAATGACGAAAATGACGCACATAAATATGCTGATTTTTCGTTTAATTGAAAATATAAAGAAAACATTATTCTGGTTGATCCTGCCAGTAGTTATATGCTTGTCTCAAAGATTAAGCCATGCATGTCTAAGTACACACGAATTAATAGTGAAACCGCAAAAGGCTCATTATATCAGTTATGGTTCCTTAGATCGTTAGCAGTTACTTGGATAACTGTGGTAATTCTAGAGCTAATACATGCATTATAAACACGGACCTTTGGGACGTGTGCTTTTATTAGGCTAAAACCAAGGATCGCAAGATCGTTATTATGGTTGAACTCTAGATAAGCTTGCAGATCGCATGGTCTCGTACCGCGACAGATCTTTCAAATGTCTGCCTATCAACTTTTGATGTAGTATCTAGGACTACCATGGTTGCTACGGGTAACGGGGAATCAGGGTTCGATTCCGGAGAGGGAGCCTGAGAAACGGCTACCACATCTAAGGAAGGCAGCAGGCGCGTAAATTACCCACTCCAGCTCGGGGAGGTAGTGACGAAAAATAACAATACAGGACTCATATTAGAGGCCCTGTAATTGGAATGAGTACACTTTAAATCCTTTAACAAGGACCTATTGGAGGGCAAGTCTGGTGCCAGCAGCCGCGGTAACTCCAGCTCCAATAGCGTATATTAAAGTTGTTGCGGTTAAAACGTTCGTAGTTGAATTGTGCTTCATGCGGGTAGTACAACTATAATTGTAGTTTGTACTGTACCTTATGTATGTAAGCGTATTACCGGTGGAGTTCTTATGTGTGTTAAGTACTCGTATTTTTCACATATTCCTCCTATTTAAACCTGCTTCAGTGCTCTTCATCGAGTGTTGTTGTGGGCCGGTACAATTACTTTGAACAAATTAGAG
>JASKUP010000379.1:0-11175 GCA_030448955.1 Trichopoda pennipes
GTGTATTTTAGTATATTTTAGAGTATTTTAGTATATTTTAGTGTATTATAGTATATTGTATTGTATTTTAGTGTATCTTAGTATATTTTAATGTATTTTAGTATATTTTAGTGTAGTTTAGTATATTTTAGTGTATTTTAGTCGGTTTTAAGTGTAGTTTAGGATATTTTTGTGTATTTTAGTATACTTTATCGTATTTTAGTATATTTTATTGTATTTTAGTATATTTTTTTTGGTGTACCTTAGTATATTTTAGTGTGTTTTAGTATATTTTAGTGTATTTTAGTACATTTTAGTGTAGTTTAGTATATTTTAGTGTATTTTAGTATATTTTAATGTATTCTAGTATATTTTATTGTATTTTAATATATTTTAATGTATTATTAGTATATTTTATTGTATCTTAGGTGTATTTTAGTTTATTTTAGTGTATTTTAGTACATTTAAGTGAAGTTTAGTATATTTTTTAGTGTAGTTTAGTATATTTTAGTGTATTTTAGTATATTTTTAGTGTTTTTTAGTATATTTTAGTGTATTTTAGTATAGTTTAGTTTATTTTAGTGTACTTATTATATTTTAGTGTATTTTTGTGCATTTTAGTGTATTTTTAGTATATTTTAGTGTATTCTAATATATTTTAGTGTATTTTAGTATATTTTAGTGTTTTTTAGTATATTTTAGTGTATTTTAGTATAGTTTAGTTTATTTTAGTGTACTTATTATATTTTAGTGTATTTTTGTGCATTTTAGTGTATTTTAGTATATTTTAGTGTATTCTAATATATTTTAGTGTATTTTAGTATATTTTAGTGAATTTTAGTGTATTTTTAGTATATTTTAGTGTATTCTAGTATATTTTAGTGTATTTTAGTATATTTTTGTGTATTCTGGTTTATGTTAGTGTATTTTAGTATATTTTAGTGTATTTTAGTATCTTATAGTGTATTTTAGTATATTTTAGTGTTTTTTAGTATATTTTAGAATATTTTAGTGTATTATAGTATGTTGTATTGTATTTTAGTGTATTTTAGTGTATTTTAGTACATTTTGGTGTATTTTAGTGTATTCTAGTATATTTTTATGTATTTTAGTATATTTTTGTGTATTTTAGTATATTTTAGTGTATTTTAGTATATTTTAGAGTATTTTAGTATATTGAAGTGTATTTTAGAATATTTTAGTGTATTGTAGTATATTTTAGTATATTTTAGTGTATTATAGTATATTGTATTATATTTTAGTGTATTTATAGTATATTCTAGTCTATTTTAGTATATTTTTTTTGAGTGAATTTCAGTATATTTTTAGTGTATTCTAGTAAATTTTGGTGTATTTTAGTATTTTTTAGTGTTTTTTCGTATATTTTAGTGTATTTTAGTATAGTTTAGTATATTTTAGTATACTTATTATATTTTAGTGTATTTTAGTATATTTTAGTGTATTCTAATATATTTTAGTGTATTTTAGTATATTTTAGTGTATTTTAGTGTATTTTAGTATATTTTAGTGTATTCTAGTATATTTTAGTGTATTTAGTATATTTTTGTGTATTCTGGTATATTTTAGTGTATTTTATTATATTTTAGTGTATTTTAGTATCTTGTAGTGTATTTTAGTATATTTTAGTGTATTTTAGTATATTTTAGTGTATTATAGAATATTGTATTGTATTTTGGTGCATTTTATTGTATTCTAGTATATTTTAGTGTATTTTAGTATATTTTAGTGTATTTTAGTATATTTTAGTGTTTTCTTGTATAAGTGTATTTTAGTATATTTTAGTGTATTTTAGTGTATTTTAGTATATTTTAGTGTATTTTAGTATATTTTAGTGTTATTCTAGTATATTTTGGTGTATTTTAGTATTTTTTTAGTGTTTTTTTCGTATATTTTAGTGTATTTTAGTATAGTTTAGTATATTTTAGTATACTTATTATATTTTAGTGTATTTTAGTATATTTTAGTGTATTCTAATATAGTTTAGTGTATTTTAGTATATTTTAGTGTATTTTAGTGTATTTTAGTATATTTTAGTGTATTCTAGTATATTTAGTAGTGTATTTTAGTATATTTTTGTGTATTCTGGTATATTTTAGTGTATTTTAGTATCTTGTAGTGTATTTTAGTATATTTTAGTGTATTTTAGTATATTTTAAGTGTATTTTAGTATATTTTAGTGTATTATAGAATATTGTATTGTATTTTGGTGTTTTTTAGTGTATTCTAGTATATTTTAGTGTATTTTAGTATATTTTAGTGTATTTTAGTATATTTTAGTGTACTGTAGCATATTTTAGTTTATTTTAGTATTTTTAATTGTTTTTTACTATATTTGGTGTATTTTAGTATATTTTAGTGTATTTTAGTGTATTTTAGTATATTTTAGTGTATTCTAGTATATTTTAGTGTATTTTAGTATATTTTAGGTGTAATTCTAGTATATATTTTAGTGTATTCTAGTATATTTTAGTGTATTTTAGTATATTTTTGTGTATTATGGTATATTTTAGTCTTTTTTAGTATATTTTAGTGTATTTTAGTGTATTTTAGTATATTTTAGTGTATTCTAGTATATTTTAGTACCTTTTTGTGTATTTTAGTATATTTTAGTGTATTTTAGTATATTTTAGAGTATTTTAGTATATTGTAGTGTATTTTAGTATATTTTAGAGTATTTTAGTATATTTTAGTGTATTATAGTATATTGTATTGTATTTTAGTGTATTTTAGTATATTTTAATGTATTTTAGTATATTTTAGTGTAGTTTAGTATATTTTAGTGTATTTTAGTCGGTTTAAGTGTAGTTTAGGATATTTTTGTGTATTTTAGTATACTTTATCGTATTTTAGTATATTTTATTGTATTTTAGTATATTTTAGTGTACCTTAGTATATTTTAGTGTGTTTTAGTATATTTTAGTGTATTTTAGTACATTTTAGTGTAGTTTAGTATATTTTAGTGTATTTTAGTATATTTTAATGTATTCTAGTATATTTTATTGTATTTTAATATATTTTAATGTATATTAGTGTATTTTATTGTATCTTAGTGTATTTTAGTTTATTTTAGTGTATTTTAGTACATTTAAGTGAAGTTTAGTATATTTTAGTGTAGTTTAGTATATTTTAGTGTATTTTAGTATATTTTAGTGTATTCTTGTATATTTTAGTGTAGTTTAGTATATTTTAGTGTATTTTAGTAGGTTTAAGTGTAGTTTAGGATATTTTTGTGTATTTTAGTATACTTTATCGTATTTTAGTATATTTTATTGTATTTTAGTGTATTTTAGTATATTTTAGTGTATTCTAGTATATTTTAGTACCTTTTTGTGTATTTTAGTATATTTTAGTGTATTTTAGTATATTTTAGAGTATTTTAGTATATTGTAGTGTATTTTAGTATATTTTAGAGTATTTTAGTATATTTTAGTGTATTATAGTATATTGTATTGTATTTTAGTGTATTTTAGTATATTTTAATGTATTTTAGTATATTTTAGTGTAGTTTAGTATATTTTAGTGTATTTTAGTCGGTTTAAGTGTAGTTTAGGATATTTTTGTGTATTTTAGTATACTTTATCGTATTTTAGTATATTTTATTGTATTTTAGTATATTTTAGTGTACCTTAGTATATTTTAGTGTATTTTAGTATATTTTAGTGTATTTTAGTACATTTTAGTGTAGTTTAGTATATTTTAGTGTATTTTAGTATATTTTAATGTATTCTAGTATATTTTATTGTATTTTAATATATTTTAGTGTATATTAGTGTATTTTATTGTATCTTAGTGTAGTTTAGTATATTTTAGTATATTTTTATATTTTAGTATATTTTTGTGTATTTTAGTATATTTTAGTGTTTTCTTGTATAAGTGTATTTTAGTATATTTTAGTGTATTTTAGTGTATTTTAGTGTATTTTAGTATATTTTTGTGTATTTTAATGTATTTTAGTGTATTTTAGTATATTTTAGTGTATTTTAGTATATTTTAGTGTATTTTAGTATATTTTAGTGTTTTCTTGTATATTTTAGTGTATTTTAGCATATTTTAGTGTATTTTAGTGTATTCTAGTATATTTTAGTGTATTTTAGTATATTTTGATGTATTTTAGTATATTTTAGTGTATTCTAGTATATTTTAGTGTATTTTAGTATTTTTTAGTGTTTTTTAGTATATTTTAGTGTATTTTAGTATCTTATAGTGTATTTTAGTATATTTTAGTGTATTTTAGCATATTTTAGTACATTTTGGTGTATTTTAGTGTATTTTAGTATATTTTAGTTTATTTTAGTATTTTTAATGTTTTTTATTATATTTTGTGTATTTTAGTATATTTTAGTGTATTGTAGTATGTTTTAGAGTATTTTAGTATAATGTAGTGTATTTTAAAATATTTTAGTGTATTGTAGTATATTTTAGTATATTTTAGTGTATTATAGTATGTTGTATTGTATTTTAGTGTATTTTAGTGTATTTTAGTGTATTTTAGTACATTTTGGTGTATTTTAGTGTATTTTAGTATATTTTAGTGTATTCTAGTATATTTTAATGTATTTTCGTATATTTTTGTGTATTTTAGTATATTTTAGTGTATTTTAGTATATTGTAGAGTATTTTAGTATATTGTAGTGTATTTTAAAATATTTTAGTGTATTGTAGTATATTTTAGTATATTTTAGTGTATTTTAGTATATTTTAGTTTATTTTAGTATATTTTAGTGTATTTTAGTATATTTTAGTGTAGTTTAGTATATTTTAGTGTATTTTAGTATATTTTAGTGTATTTTAGTATATTTTAGTGTATTCTTGTATATTTTGGTGTATTTTAGTATATTTTAGTGTTTTCTTGTATAAGTGTATTTTAGTATATTTTGGTGTATTTTAGTGTATTCTAGTATATTTTAGTGTATTTTATTATATTTTTGTGTATTCTGGTTTATTCTAGTGTATTTTAGTATATTTTAGTGTATTTTAGTATCTTATAGTGTATTTTAGTATATTTTAGTGTATTTTAGTATATTTTAGAATATTTTAGTGTATTATAGTATGTTGTATTGTATTTTAGTGTATTTTAGTGTATTTTAGTACATTTTGGTGTATTTTAGTGTGTTTTAGTATATTTTAGTGTATTCTATTATATTTTAATGTATTTTAGTATATTTTTGTGTATTTTAGTATATTTAGTGTATTTTAGTATATTTTAGAGTATTTTAGTATATTGTAGTGTATTTTAGAATATTTTAGTGTATTGTAGTATATTTTAGTGTATTATAGTATATTGTATTAGTGTATTTTAGTATATTTTAGTGTATTCTAGTATATTTTAATGTATTTTCGTATATTTTTGTGTATTTTAGTATATTTTAGTGTATTTTAGTATATTTTAGAGTATTTTAGTATATTGTAGTGTATTTTAAAATATTTTAGCGTATTGTAGTATATTTTAGTATATTTTAGTATATTTTAGTGTATTTTAGTATATTTTAGTTTATTTTAGTATATTTTAGTGTATTTTAGTATATTTTAGTGTAGTTTAGTATATTTTAGTGTATTTTAGTATATTTTAGTGTATTTTAGTATATTTTAGTGTATTCTTGTATATTTTGGTGTATTTTAGTATATTTTAGTGTTTTCTTGTATAAGTGTATTTTAGTATATTTTAATGTATTTTAGTGTATTCTAGTATATTTTAGTGTATTTTAGTATATTTTTGTGTATTCTGGTTTATTTTAGTGTATTTTAGTATATTTTAGTGTATTTTAGTATCTTATAGTGTATTTTAGTATATTTTAGTGTATTTTAGTATATTTTAGAATATTTTAGTGTATTATAGTATGTTGTATTGTATTTTAGTGTATTTTAGTGTATTTTAGTACATTTTGGTGTATTTTAGTGTATTTTAGTATATTTTAGTGTATTCTAGTATATTTTAATGTATTTTAGTATTTTTTGTGTATTTTAGTATATTTTAGTGTATTTTAGTATATTTTAGAGTATTTTAGTATATTGTAGTGTATTTTAGAATATTTTAGTGTATTGTAGTATATTTTAGTGTATTATAGTATATTGTATTATATTTTAGTGTGTTTTAGTATATTCTAGTCTATTTTATTATATTTTTTTGAGTGAATTTCAGTATATTTTAGTGTATTTTAGTATATTTTAGTGTATTTTAATATATTTAAGTGTAGTTTAGTATATTTTTGTGTATTTTAGTATATTTTAGCGTATTCTAGTACATTTTATTGTACTTTAGTATATTTTAGTGTATCTTAGTATATTTTAGTGTATTTTAGTATATTTTAGTGTATTTTAGTATCTTTTAGTGTAGTTTAGTATATTTTAGTGTATTTTAGTACATTTTAAGTGTAGTTTAGTATATTTTAGTGTATTTTAGTATATTTTAGTGTATTCTAGTATATTTTGGTGTATTCTAGTATTTTTTAGTGTTTTTTAGTATATTTTAGTGTATTTTAGTGTATTTTAGTGTAGTTTAGTATATTTTAGTATACTTATTATATTTTAGTGTATTTTAGTATATTTTAGTGTATTCTAATATATTTTAATGTATTCTTGTATATTTTACTGTATTTTAGTATATTTTAGTGTATTTTAGTGTATTTTAGTATATTTTAGTGTATTTTAGTATATTTTTGTGTATTTTAGTATATTTGTGTTTTCTTGTATAAGTGTATTTTAGTATATTTTAGTGTATTTTAGTATATTTTAATGTATTTTAGTATATTTTAGTGTATTATAGAATATTGTATTGTATTTTGGTGTATTTTAGTGTATTCTAGTATATTTTAGTGTATTTTAGTATATTTTAGTGTATTTTGGTATATTTAGTGTATTCTAGTATATTTTGGTGTATTCTAGTATTTTTTTAGTGTTTTTTAGTATATTTTAGTGTATTTTAGTATATTTTTTGTGTATTTTAGTATATTTTAGTGTTTTCTTGTATAAGTGTATTTTAGTATATTTTAGTGTATTTTAGTGTATTTTAGTATATTTTAGTGTATTTTAGTATATTTTAGTGTATTCTAGTATATTTTGGTGTATTCTAGTATTTTTTAGTGTTTTTTAGTATATTTTAGTGTATTTTAGTGTAGTTTAGTATATTTTAGTATACTTATTATATTTTAGTGTATTTTAGTATATTTTAGTGTATTCTAATATATTTTAATGTATTCTTGTATATTTTACTGTATTTTAGTATATCTTAGTGTATTTTAGTGTATTTTAGTATATTTTAGTGTATTTTAGTATATTTTTGTGTATTTTAGTATATTTTAGTGTTTTCTTGTATAAGTGTATTTTAGTATATTTTAGTGAATTTTAGTATATTTTAGTGTATTCTAGTATGTTTTAGGGTATTTTAGTATATTTTAGTGTATTTTGGTATATTTTAGTTTATTTTAGTATTTTTAATGTTTTTATTATATTTTGTGTATTTTAGTATATTTTAGTGTATTGTAGTATATTTTAGAGTATTTTAGTATAATGTAGTGTATTTAAAATATTTTAGTGTATTGTAGTATATTTTAGTATATTTTAGTGTATTATAGTATGTTGTATTGTATTTTAGTGTATTTTAGTGCATTTTAGTACATTTTGGTGTATTTTAGTGTATTTTAGTATATTTTAGTGTATTCTAGTATATTTTAAGGTATTTTCGTATATTTTTGTGTATTTTAGTATATTTTAGTGTATTTTAGTATATTGTAGAGTATTTTAGTATATTGTAGTGTATTTTAAAATATTTTAGTGTATTGTAGTATATTTTAGTATATTTTAGTGTATTTTAGTATATTTTAGTTTATTTTAGTATATTTTAGTGTATTTAGTACATTTTAGTGTAGTTTAGTATATTTTAGTGTATTTTAGTATATTTTAGTGTATTTTAGTATATTTTAGTGTATTCTTGTATATTTTGGTGTATTTTAGTATATATTAGTGTTTTCTTGTATAAGTGTATTTTAGTATATTTTAGTGTATTTTAAGTGTATTCTGGTATATTTTAGTGTATTTTAGTATATTTTTGTGTATTCTGGTTTATTTTAGTGTATTTTAGTAAATTTTAGTGTATTTTAGTATCTTATAGTGTATTTTAGTATATTTTAGTGTATTTTAGTATATTTTAGAATATTTTAGTGTATTATAGTATGTTGTATTGTATTTTAGTGTATTTAGTGTATTTTAGTACATTTTTGGTGTATTTTAGTGTGTTTTAGTATATTTTAGTGTATTCTAGTATATTTTAATGTATTTTTGTATATTTTTGTGTATTTTAGTATATTTAGTGTATTTTAGTATATTTAGAGTATTTTAGTATATTGTAGTGTATTTTAGAATATTTTAGTGTATTGTAATATATTTTAGTGTATTATAGTATATTGTATTAGTGTGTTTTGGTATATTTTAGTGTATTCTAGTATATTTTAATGTATTTTCGTATATTTTTGTGTATTTTAGTATATTTTTAGTGTATTTTAGTATATTTTAGAGTATTTTAGTATATTGTAGTGTATTTTAAAATATTTTAGCGTATTGTAGTATATTTTAGTATATTTTAGTGTATTTTAGTATATTTTAGTTTATTTTAGTATATTTTAGTGTATTTTAGTATATTTTAGTGTAGTTTAGTATATTTTAGTGTATTTTAGTATATTTTAGTGTATTTTAGTATATTTAGTGTATTCTTGTATATTTTGGTGTATTTTAGTATATTTTAGTGTTTTCTTGTATAAGTGTATTTTAGTATATTTTAGTGTATTCTAGTATATTTTAGTGTATTTTAGTATATTTTTGTGTATTCTGGTTTATTTTAGTGTATTTTAGTATATTTTAGTGTATTTTAGTATCTTATAGTGTATTTTAGTATATTTTAGTGTATTTTAGTATATTGTAGTGTATTTTAGAATATTTTAGTGTATTGTAGTATATTTTAGAATATTTTAGTGTATTATAGTATGTTGTATTGTATTTTAGTGTATTTTAGTGTATTTTAGTACATTTTGGTGTATTTTAGTGTATTTTAGTATATTTTAGTGTATTCTAGTATATTTTAATGTATTTTAGTATATTTTTGTGTATTTTAGTATATTTTAGTGTATTTTAGTATATTTTAGAGTATTTTAGTATATTGTAGTGTATTTTAGAATATTTAGTGTATTGTAGTATATTTTAGTGTATTATAGTATATTGTATTATATTTTAGTGTGTTTTAGTATATTCTAGTCTATTTTATTATATTTTTTTGAGTGAATTTCAGTATATTTTAGTGTATTTTAGTATATTTTAGTGTATTTTAATATATTTAAGTGTAGTTTAGTATATTTTTGTGTATTTTAGTATATTTTAGCGTATTCTAGTACATTTTATTGTACTTTAGTATATTTTAGTGTATCTTAGTATATTTTAGTGTATTTTAGTATATTTTAGTGTATTTTAGTATCTTTTAGTGTAGTTTAGTATATTTTAGTGTATTTTAGTACATTTAAGTGTAGTTTAGTATATTTTAGTGTAGTTTAGAATATTTTAGTGTATTTTAGTATATTTTAGTGAATTCTTGTATATTTTAGTGTATTTTAGTATATTTTAGTGTTTTCTTGTATAAGTGTATTTTAGTATATTTTAGTGTATTTTAGTGTATTTTAGTTTATTTTAGTGTATTTTAGTATATTTTAGTGTATTCTAGTATATTTTGGTGTATTCTAGTATTTTTTAGTGTTTTTTAGTATATTTTAGTGTATTTTAGTGTATTTTAGTGTAGTTTAGTATATTTTAGTATACTTATTATATTTTAGTGTATTTTAGTATATTTTAGTGTATTCTAATATATTTTAATGTATTCTTGTATATTTTACTGTATTTTAGTATATCTTAGTGTATTTTAGTGTATTTTAGTGTATTTTAGTATATTTTAGTGTATTTTAGTATATTTTTGTGTATTTTAGTATATTTTAGTGTTTCTTGTATAAGTGTATTTTAGTATATTTTAGTGAATTTTAGTATATTTTAGTGTATTCTAGTATATTTTAGTGTATTTTAGTATATTTTAGTGTGTTTTGGTACATTTTGGTGTATTTTAGTGTATTTTAGTATATTTTAGTGTATTCTAGTATATTTTAATGTATTTTCGTATATTTCTGTGTATTTTAGTATATTTTAGTGTATTTAGTATATTGTAGAGTATTTTAGTATATTGTAGTGTATTTTAAAATATTTTAGTGTATTGTAGTATATTTTAGTATATTTTAGTGTATTTTAGTATGTTGTATTGTATTTTAGTGTATTTTAGTATATCTTAGTGTATTTTAGTGTATTTTAGTATATTTTAGTGTATTTTAGTATATTTTGTGTATTTTAGTATATTTTAGTGTTTTCTTGTATAAGTGTATTTTAGTATATTTAGTGAATTTTAGTATATTTTAGTGTATTCTAGTATATTTTAGTGTATTTTAGTATATTTTAGTGTATTTTAGTATATTTTAGTGTTTTCTTGTATATTTTAGTGTATTTTAGCATATTTTAGTGTATTTTAGTGTATTCTAGTATATTTTAGTGTATTTTAGTATATTTTGATGTATTTTAGTATATTTTAGTGTATTCTAGTATATTTTAGTGTATTTTAGTATTTTTTAGTGTTTTTTAGTATATTTTAGTGTATTTTAGTATAGTTTAGTTTATTTTAGTGTACTTATTATATTTTAGTGTATTTTTGTGTATTTTAGTGTATTTTTGTATATTTTAGTGTATTCTAATATATTTTAATGTATTTAGTATATTTTAGTGTATTTTAGTGTAGTTTAGTGTATTTTAGTATATTTTAGTGCATTCTAGTATATTTAAGTGTGTTTTAGTATATTTTTATGTATTCTGGTTTATTTTAGTGCGTTTAGTATATTTTAGTGTATTTTAGTATCTTATAGTGTATTTTAGTATATTTTAGTGTATTTTAGTATATTTTAGTACATTTTGGTGTATTTTAGTGTATTTTAGTATAGTTTAGTGTATTTTTGTATATTTTAATGTATTTTCGTATATTTTTGTGTATTTTAGTATATTTTAGTGTATTGTAGTATATTTTAGAGTATTTTAGTATATTGTAGTGTATTTTAAAATATTTTAGTGTATTGTAGTATATTTTAGTATATTTTAGTGTAATTA
>JASKUP010000380.1:0-36140 GCA_030448955.1 Trichopoda pennipes
CCTAGAAAACTACGCAGTTTGGACACAATACAATAGGTCTATATTAGTTGTTTTTGTTTTATGCCTTTTAAGTTTCTTTTTGGAATATTGTATAAGAAAGTTGTTGTTGTCTTGTGTGAACAATATTTCCTAGAAAACTTCGCAGTTTGTACACAATATAATATGAAAACATCGCATTTTTTTGCTAAAATTGTCAATTTATATCTTTTTTAAAACATGATGTGAATTTATTTTTTGGGCATAATTTTTTAATAGATGATTAATTTTTTTTTTTGAAAAACGCTCGGCGGGCCGGATTGAAACCTCTCGCGGGCCGAAGTTCGCCCATCACTGTGTTATAGCTTCCCAGACCATTACGCCATCCTCTCTGCTATGGTGACGACTTAAAATCTTTTACTTCTTGATGTCATGACAATAATAATTATATCCATATGTTAAACGCTTCTTGTCTAAAAAAATTATTTTTTTCATATCGTTCTTTTGATGACCTTTTAGAACTACCCACGACATGTGTTCTTTTGCAAATTTTAATCTGTGTTGCTTATATACTTTTTTCAGTGGTGGTTTTTTTAAGTTTCGACGCTTCAAGTGTTCCGAGCTTCTTGTCACATTATAAATTGTAGTTTTACTCACTTGGACACCGACAGCATCTCCGATTTTATTTAAACTCATTGTTGAATTCGAAGCATCTTATAGTATTTTGCATGTATTCCTTTTTGTACGCCTTTCCTTTATACCGTTTACTCTGATGGATTCTTGAGATAATTGATTATAACTTTAGAACTTTAGTAAAGTTTTCTGGCAATAAAAGAATTAAAAAGCCCTTGATCATGGTACGCGTCAATTTTTGGGGTTTCCATGGAACTAAGCGACGGCTGTTTTTCCATACCTCTTTTTTTTAACAAATAACATGGTTATCCATAGAAACTGAACGTTATTTTGTAAAATTTTTTGTAGAAGTACAACCAAAAATTAAAAGTACTGCACTGAGGCTAATTTAATACTGAAATATTCAAATGTTTTCTGCTGCTAAAAAAATTAAACCGAGAAGTCCCGTTAACTTTTACTAATCCATTCGGAATTTCTGTCAATATAACAACAGAGTACTCTCTTGTCAACGACTTTAATAAAAATTTTCTAGTTATTAAAGACAAACCAAAATGTTTACAATTCTTTATAATTATGAAGTGAGGCTATTCTATGTTAGCGGAGTGTATGTTTATATACATATTCAAAAAAATAGAACTTGCCAGCCAAGAACAATAAAGAAGTGTAAAATAATACAAAAATTTTGTTTTTGCAAATCCTTCACAATGTCAATGACACTTATTGTTTTTGGGTGCAATACTTGTTAGAGATATTTTCCAGAAGAAAAATAGAACAAATTAAAATGATACACAGTTGAATAAAAAAGAAGACATACAATCGCTTTAAATATTTCCACCCCATTTGATATCTAGATAAAGAGCAATGTTTCAATATTTAATAATAAATTTTAGTATTTATATTTAAAGCAGCCTTGACAACTTAAAACTATAATCTAAGCATTACCCTTTACTATTTATTTTTTTTTTATTTCAAAATCGCTCTAGCTGTAACTTAATTTTTGATTTGAGATTTTCACTTAATTCTAATAAGTTTTAACCAAATTAAAAATAAATTGGTTTTTTTATATAGAAGTGTTTTTGAGTTAGTTTTGTTGTCCTTTTCTGTGTTGATTCAATCAAAACTCTCATTTAATCAATTTGGCTTGAGTTATAAGACTCTTGAATTTTCCATACAAAATCCACTGATAAGCTATTGAGCAGTAGTGAAATGGCCATATGGCCGGTAATACATTTCAAATATATTTTTTGAATTATAAATATTGCTACGTTTATACCTTTTATAAACATTTTGTTGTTGCTTAATTCTTTATTGCAATATAAATAACACCAGGCTTAAGAGTTTTTAAATTAATTACAAGTTTATTTACTTTACCTACACACAAAGTGATTTGTACGTTGGCACTACAAAACAATTTACTAAAGGTGCAAGTCTTTACTTCACGAGGACGATGTTTTAACTAACTGACTAACCACTCAGATGCTGTCTTTTATACTTATCCGCTAAAGGTCTAAAAAAATTAAGAATTCCTTTGTATCACATTTTATTGTTGTTATGTTAATCTGTGTGTATTTTTTTTTGCTTTTGTTTTTATGCTGTTAAAGTTTCTTCTTGGAATTTATTATAAGATAGTTGTTGTTGTCTTGTGTAACGACACGTTCTCGCGTTATGCTGGGGTAAAGCTCGCGGCGTCCAGGGTTCGTTACAAAAAAAATGTTTTCACTAATCACAAGAGACACTTTTGTTTTATAAAAAAAAATTCTTTTATTATAATTCACTCTTAAACTAAGTTATAATTAAACTACACCACTACTGAGCACGCCAACGATGATCAACCGCTTCGTAGCCCTCAAGAGCTTTCGTCTCCACTCTCCGTCGGCTAGCCTACTGCTTCTCACAGTGAAGCGAATAAAATTCTGGTCCAGTCTGAGCAGAACAGTTGGCCTGTCCACCAATTTTTGACTTGTCGCGGTTGTCACGAAGAAGATTCTGAGACCACCTTTCCACGTCGAAATTGGTGTTAGCCTATTGACGATCTCGTCCGTCTTGTTCAGCTAGGGCGAATAAAATTCTGGCCTTGCTGAACAAAGCACTTCCTGGCTCTGGGCTCCGTCACCTGGGCGAATAAAATTCTGGCCAGGTGAAGCAGCGACAGCACTTACTGAGCCAGAGACCTTAGCTAGTCTCGCTTAATTCAAAGTCGAATAAGATTTTGGCTTTGATTAAGTGAGCGAAACCTATTTGCAAGACTATTTTTAATTAAGTTGAATAAAATTCTAACTCACTTAAAGAAATCTTGCCCGGTTGCTTGCCCGTGGCCAACTTAACTTAAATACGTCATTATCTCGCTTTTTATATGTTTCTGCCAGGCACACATACACACCCATACCACTAAACGACAACTGCTTACGACTGTTCAGGAGTAAGTTTGATGGTATGTTTTTCCTACGGATGTATCTTCATGTTAACAGGTGGCGCTTCTTAACGGCTATTACAAAGTTCAAATATTTTCTTCACTAATAATATTGAACAAACTAAACAATAAATGCGATTATAAAAATATGACAATTTATATAATAGAATTCGTTTACTTAAATACAAATGGGAGAGATGTGTAATTAAAAAATTTACGAAATTCATTAAATAATAGAAAAAAAAATAAAAATGTACAAATTCATGAAATTCATAATTAATAAGTTGAAAAATAGGTAGTAGTCCAATTACCTGCGACCGCATGGCTATGTGATCAAAAACGAGCCTGCCGACTTTTGGCCGTCACACTTGTATGCATAACTTTTCTTAGAAAACTACGCAGTTAGTAAACAGCATACCCGGTTGTTGTTTTGTGTGCATAAAATTTCTACGCAGCTTGTAGCTAGAAAGTTGTTGTTGTCTTGCGTGTATAAGTTTTCTTAACAAATTACGCAGTTAGTAAACAGCGTACCCAGTTGTTTACATTATTACTTAATTATTTTCTTGTAAAACTTTTCTTTCGGAGACTTGCCTGAAAATGTTCAAACCTGACTTTCGAACTATTTTTCAATACACAATTTTTATGGTAACCTGAAATTCGGGAAGCTGTATACCGGCCTATAACTTATGATCATTTATTAATTTTAATTAATATTGTTTCAAAGCACATTTTTTTTTTTCCTAAATAATTTTTATTATACTTTTAGAATTTGGTATTATGGAAAAATGTATTTATTTATTTACTTTATTATCTATTATAATAAAAATTATAGTAAATGTTTGGGACTAAAGCACTAGTAATTAAGACTATCGGCTAAAAATATATATATAAAAATAAGTAATTTATAATTCATGAAATGATTGAAAATAAACAATGTTTTTTGTTGTTTTGAAATGTTTTGTGGTGTTTGTATAGAAGTGTTTTTGAGTCTTGCTGTCTATGCTATGTTGATTTTATGAAAATTCTCATAGAATCAGTTTTGGCTTTGGATATAAGACTCTTAGGTTTTTTCTATACAATATTGGGGTAAAATTCACTAATGAGCTACTTGAGCAATAGCGAAATTGTACAATACAATTGATACAATACATTTGAAATATTTTTATTTGAATAAATGTTTTTTTTTAATAAAAATTTTTTATGATAAATATTTTGTGAGAATATCCCGAAATATTTATTTGAAGGAATCAAGCACGAAATAAAATTGCTTTGATATATAAAAAAATAATAAAAACTTTCTTACATTTAATTTTTTTCCATTGTAGATTTTAATATTTCGTAAATATGTGCAGTATATGTAGATATATTATTCTGTTAACCTTGATTATCAATTATAAACTAAAACGTCATATCAGTCAAATTAAAAAAAAAAATTAGTAGAAAATTAATTAAATCAATATTGTGCGAATATTTACACAAATACTAAAGAAATAGTTATTTACACAAGCATTTAGCAGTTATGTATAAATTAAAACAAACTACATTAAAAAAGTTAACAAAGTATCTACACACAAATACACCAAATATAATTCTACAATTATATTTATTTGGGAATCCAAAGGATACATTTTGAATAGGTCATAAGTGCAGTTTTTTTTTGTTTGCTCTACGTGTGTTCTCCTTAAGGCCTGGATTGACCACAATCGTACAACTTTTTCATAAAAATCTGATGGAAAGTCTCAAGAAAATGTATGTTTAAGTACCACACTGTTATAAAAGAAGGATGCCAATTTTCAAAAGATTAGCATACAGGACAATTTCTTAGACTTTTAATTTTTTTTGTTCTGTTTTTTATTTATTTTAGTCAATAGATTCAATCTCCTTACAGGCTATAATAATAACAATTAAAAGAGAACAATATTTTCTTAACACTATTATAATATTTTTTTAATTCAGAAAAAATCTTTAATAACGGATTCCAGTAAGCATAGTTAGCTCTGTACACTTGTATGGATAGCGAGATAAACTTACGTGTAAGACGAAATGGAACATTAAAACAGATATTACTTATTAAAAATTTACAGAACACATTTTCTATAATAAGATTAAGGACGAAACTTACATTCAACATTGCTATACAACTTTTAAGCGTCGGAGGTTTAATTAAAACAAGTCTATTATTATAAGATGATCAACTTTGTATATTGCAATACAAGTCACGGAGCAAAAATTGTTTCTGAACAGATTCGACAGTATTAATATGAACATTGTAGGTTAGGTTCCAGACTATGGAGAATGGCGGCCAAACAAAGTAGTATACCTTCCCGGTGGACACCCTATATTTTTGTTTTACAGCCTAGTAAAAATTGAATTTTAAATAAAAACTTAGGGTTTTTTATTCAAGTTATTAAAATGTATTAAAAGCGTTAATTAATGTCTAAAAAATTAAGAATTTTATATTATTTTAGCACCCCTCTTGGTTTTTATTAATTTACGTTTGGATTTGTTTAGTTATAAATTACGTAGAACACACTAAAAACTCACAGTTTGTACTTTGCACTTACAAACGTTTTGGTTACCTTTTTGGGATTGTATAAACATTTCTTGAGATAATTACCTCAGATATCCCCGTTGTGGACAATATGTAAGGTTATACAAAAATATAAATGTATAATAAATATATGTATTGATTGATTGATTTCTATTTTACCTATAAGGATCTACTTATAACTAAAACTAAAACCTTGCATCAATTGGCTTTCTAACCGTGTTATTTGAACCACTTAAAGTCTAACTATAATATGCATAAGCTGGCTTAAGCTGATGTCAAAAATTGAACGAAAAATCTGTCAAATGTTTAAGCGAATCATTGAAGACTTTTACGTGGCTATATTGTACTTACATGAATATAGAAATTACTATGCATAGTTGCACATTTGTTTTATTTGTACTTTTGAAAAAAAAGTAATAATCATATTTTGTATGTTTAATACTATCCTTATACAAATTTATATTTTTTTTGTCAATGAGCCAGTTCACATTGGATTAGTTGTGCTGATCTAACATGGAAGTTTGTTGGCATTTTCGGTGAGGGGGGTAGTTTTTGGTTGGCACAATTTTTCTACCAGCTTCAACTCCGCACAACGAGAACGAAACTAAAACACATGCATTTATGAAAACACAGGTCTTGTGTGTTTTTTTTGCAGAGCGATTTTTAGTCTTCAGTTGGCTATCGTCGTGTTAATATGAATATGAATTCAAAAGTAGATAAATAGATTTTATGATATTTAGTTTTATCTTTTTTGCCTAAATATGTTTTAATCTTTGAAATAGTCTCTTAATTAAATTTTAACGATATATTTTTTCAGTATTTCGCTTTCCTATGGAAAGCTTCTTCATGAAAAATTAATTTTTAATAACAAAAGTTAATAACAAATTGAAAAAAAAAATTTTATTTAATTAAAATAAAAAAAGGTCGAATAAGAATAAAAATAATTTTACAGAAAATAAAATTAGAAAGAAACTTTTCATCATCACTTACAGCCATATTTATTTTGTAATGCGTATACTGTGGTGTATACCGAACGAAAAACAAACGTGAAATGAATAAAAAACACTAACACACACAAAGCTGTTTATATGTATACAATTTTGTGCTAGAATAATTAGTCTAGTGTGTTTTGGAAAGAACAAAAGTTGTTCGGAACAAATATTAATCCAATGTGAACTGGCCCAATAGTTTTAAGAAAAGTACGAAAGAAAAATTACACATATATCGCTGTATGTATTATTTGGGCCAAAATGACTAAAAACGCAACTGTGTGCACCATTGAATTTACAAGCAATAAAAAATTAAATTTTATTGCAAATAGCGTGTTAAAAAAATGGAAAAGAAAATAAAATATTTAACACTGGTTCCTTTAAATTGCCGTTATAATAAAGCGTGTCTCTTTTGTCATACAAGCTATTTTTTCTCTGTATATTTTCTATTAAATTCGGATAAAATTTTTTTTGCCCTCCATTAAAATTTGTTTGCTAATGTATCTATAACACAATGCAAAATCAGCTGTTTCCGTACGGAATGTGCGATCAGTTTCGTACTTTGCTTAAACAAATGAACTTTGACGAAATTTTTGTTAAGTAAATTATAGTTTGCCACATATGATTATTTGGTATTTGCACAGTTGCTTAAATCGGCTTAAGTCGGTTTATGCATAATATAGTTGGGCCCTTAGACAAATTTAACTTACCTGTGAAATATTTATTTAATCTCTTTTAGGGAAACATCACCATTGCGTCCAACAGCAATTTGAGTATTTTAAATAACAACAACAAAATTATTAATAATAACAACAACAGCAACGAAAGCAGTAGCAGTAATACCACCAACAAAACTAACAGTTCCTCTAAACCGTTCAAAATGGGTCTTTGGGGCAGACAGAGTCCTGTACCCATACCTGAACCGGAGCCGCCGCCACCAGCTTCTCCGCCGCCGTTGCCGCCACGTTACAACACCTTTATGCGCCAGTCTAGTTTTACAAAAATAGGAAACATGTTGAACACGGCCATAAATATGAACGGCACGAAGAAAACTCAAAGTGAGTTCTTTTTCTTTTCTTTTTAATCAATTTCAATTTTTAACCATGTTATGTATTTGTTTAGTAATTTATATATGCCCAAATAATTTTTGTTATTTATTTGATAAGAAATTTTCAACAATTAGCACTTCCTGATTTGATTTGTAATACCGTGTTTACTATGACAACAAATTACTGCTTTGCCACTTTTTAATGCTTCTACTACAGGGCGCTAGATAACGCTCTAAAAAACAATAATAGCAGAAGTGAATTTAAGAGAAATTAAAATTTACAGTATTTACAATTTGCATAAAAAATACATGCATACATACTTACATCAAATTACATCATATATGAAAATAGATGATCATCAAGTGATTGGCAATAATCGATTAAAAGGTTATAGCAAAAAAGGGCCTTTAACTTTTAAAATGGTTTTTTAATTCATTTCTGTTATTAGCAGTTATCGTGATGCCAGCAAAGCAGCAAACAAACAAACAACACAAAAATATACACAATCGCTTTACAATTCAATAGGCGTAGAAAAATTACTTATTTCTGCTGAATGGTAACTCCCTTAATTTTAAAAATTATAGACAAATGATTAAAAAAATTTCAAATTGGATTAAAAATGATTGACTGATTTGAGAAATTTATTTTTTCCTTTTTTTTAAGACTTTTTATTCTTTTGACTTGCTGAAATTAATTAACAGCAATTATGGAAACTGTTATTTTATTATTATAATGATATTTTATCAAACAAAAAAAAAAACATCTGATATTTCGGCTTCAGGAATGTTCAACAAAAAAAAAAAATTATCACAAAGGCTGTTTTATTTATTTTTATATAAAATAAATAAAAACCAAATTGTCTTGTGTTAGTAAAAGCAATACTTTTATAACCAAGAACTTCCGATTTTTTAGATTAGTTTCGTAGTTTACTTATAGTCTTAAGTATGTCGACAACCACCTACATACCGGGTTAGGTTTTTCATTATACTTATGTTCGATACAGTTTAACTTCCTGCAGCGGTATCGACTTGTAATTTTAAATATGCTTCCGAAAACTTAAACAGTGCAAAGAAAAAAATTTTTTTTGAAGAAAATCAAAATGCAGTTTCTAAACAACAATACATTAGATATACCCGGGTTAGCGTAAAACTATTAATGAAATTTTGTTATTAAAAGTTCACTGTATGTTATATTGTTATTGTATGCAATATTCTAAAATAAACTACTAACAAATATTAAATTTTGAATTTTTTACAAAAAGCTATTATATTTGTTTGAACAACTATGACAAATAGCAACATCCTCTGAATGTTCAGCACAAACTGGATTTTTGCAAGCTTTTCTTATTGATCTCATTTGCACACATATGTATGCTTTCTTCTTTTTTATTTATTTATTTATTTATCATTAATTGTCTACGGAATTTAACATCCTTGCAGACATTTTAATTAAAATACAATATAAATTATCTTAAATTAACACCCATACAATAATAAATACTAGCTTTACATACAACATGAAAATTTGCTCAAATTTAACATACATACATACAATAACAACAAATTCTGTAAAAAAAATATACATAAATGCAAACACCTAATTGTTCAGGTAAACTAATAAGTTATTCCTTATTGCGCTTACTGACAAATTGTAATCTACGAATTTATAATATTTATTAAAATCTGCACAAATTCTCCTAAAAGGGTCCGCGTTAGCATAATTGGTTAGAAAGAATTCCACTGCTAAAGGTATAAAATGTCGTGTAGGGCGTTGCGGTACATTTAGAGTAATCCTGTTAATAAGTGAATGAGTAGAAACGTAGCCAATTATCACACCAAAAATGAACGAAATATAAAGTGCTGTTCTACGACTCCTTAAAGTTGGTAGCTTAATAAGAGAAAGTCTAGCTGAATAGGCAGGTAAGTCCAATGGGTTAAAATTCAAACCACGGAGGCAAAAAAGCAGAAACTGTTTTTGAACAGATTCGAGAACATCTGAGTATTTTTTATATATAGGTTCCCAAATGACGGATCCATACTCTAGAATAGGCCTGACAAGGGACATATAAAGGATATGTGCTTGGATTCTCCGACGGGGTAAAAATTTCTTTTGTTTGGGTACGGTTTTCCGTCGACCCTCGTCAAATTTGGTTTGTGAACAAACCGGTTTCGGCTGTTTGCCATCTTCAGTGTTCTTTTCGTACTAGTTGCGTTCTATTGTTAGTTGTGTTTATATAGTTCGTGTCTCCCTTCGTGTTATTGCGTTCGTCACTTTCTGTCTTTTTTGCCTGCATCTCTCTCTCCTCTTTCATTTGTCCCTTTTTACCTAATTTGTCGTCCCTTTTTCATTCGTCTTCTTTCCTAACTAAATCCTTTTACGATCATGCTTGTTGTCCGTTTTTGTTTATGTGTGAACCTATTGGGTTTTTTCTTTTTTCCTCTTTTATGTGACATAATAATCTGTAATTGTACGTTTATGATGTTCTTTATTGCCTTGGTCTTGCGCACCTGCGTAACGTTTTTGTGCTGGTGTAGTGTTTGTTTTCCTGTAAAAATGTTTCAACGGTTCAAATATTGTGTCCGAAGCAGTGTTTATCTGTTCATTTATTATTCGTCCGTCAAATGATCCTACGGAAGAATACCAAACGAAAATTAAGGAGATTATAAAAAAAAGCAACAAGGATATGCGATAAACGTGAAGAGGAACGAGTAGTTATACGAGATGAAATAGGCAGGGCCCAAAGAATGCAGAAGAGACAATACGACAAAAACAAGAAAGGGGCATATAAGTATAGTGTTGGCGATATAGTGGCAATAAAAAGAACTCAATTTGGAAACAATTTGAAATTGAAGAACAAATTTTTGGGGCCATATTCAGTTACTACGGTAAGATGTAACGACAGGTATGATGTTAAGAAAATCGGAGTCTCTGAAGGGCCCAACATAACATCGACTTCTGCTGATTTGATGAAGTTGTGGAGTATCTAATCGGAGACCGATAGAAGTCAGGATTGGCCGTGTGAATGTGTACTTTGTGATATTCTACCTGTACTAATTATAAAATATACTAAGTGGGTTTTGTTTCTGTTTTGAAGTTTTGAAAATAAAAATAGAAGGAGTCTTCGTAAAACCTTTGATAACAAACGTAGTTTTATTATTAGCAACTTTACATACATATGTATGTATGTATGTATGTATGTTTATAGCAATTAAATAAAAAAGGTAGGCTCGGTTATATATGTATGTATGTGTATACATATGTATGTATGTATATGCGTGTACGTATATACATACACACATATATGTATATAAATATGTATGTACACATCTATTTCGTTATTAGTTTAAAGATTTATAGATTAAAAAACAATAACCTGAATTATTAGGGCTAATGAAGAATAGTTAGCCCGCCAAGGGCCAAGCATGGAAGACAGCGAGAAATATATATGTATGTAAGTTGTAAATTTGAAGAACTTTTGGCAATTAGTAGTGAAGATGATCAAGATACGTATGTATGTATATGTGAACCTACGTTTGCAGACGACGAAGACATTGCTAATAGTGCAAGAGTTGATGACTCTGATGCAGAGGAATTGTAGTTATCAAAATATGATCCTGATGATAAAACAGATTCGGATACAGAGTTTGAAATAGATCCAGTAGAAACATTTGCATTGAATTATATAGCTCGAAATGGCACAATTTGGTCGAATCAACCACTTGCAGTCCGAAGAACTTTGGCAAATAATATCATAAAATGCTCCAAAGTTGGACCAGCATATAAATCAGCAGGTCTTAGCACTACAAATACATTGAAGTTGATAATGTCTGAAGAAATGTGTGATGTCATAATGCGAAAAACCAATGAGAAAGCAAAGCAGTGCTAAACGTGAGCATATACATAAAAAAGCAAAAAGGACCAATGTGTACTTATATGGAAGCCTTATACCACATCAGAATTAAAATTTGGGAATACTTTTTTTAGCTGGAGTAACACATTTTAATTTTGTTCACACATCTGACTTAGGGAAAACGGATTCCCAAAGAAAAATAGATCGGCACTACTTATCTCCACATCTCAATATAACACCGAGGTTGAAGGTCCAGAAAAAAACCAGAATGATATTAGATTACAATAAATAGAAGGGTGGAGTTGATAATGTGGACAAATGCCTAGGTGAATATACGACGAAGAGAAGAGCCAATAGATAGCATTTAATGTTTTTTTTATAATATTATCGATGTAGCAGCATTTGTTGCATACTTATGTTTATGGAAAATAATACTTATCTAAAATCAACAAACCGTAGAAAAATATTTTCTCACAACTTGAGTAAACAATTAGCTGCGAAGGAAATTCAAAGTTATTCACAAAATCCACAAATAATTCGACATTTTTCTTCACGCAGTGGAATAGGAAATATTTTGGGTCACTCAGTAGTATCAGCTAATTAAAATCATTAAGTTCGTTCATTAAGTGGATCAAATGACTAAAGCAATAAGGTGTATTCCTTTATGGATCTTTGTATTCCGAAAAAAATAACCAAGCAAAAGGTTGGACCTCCTTGGAACAATAAACAATTATCGTACACTAAAAATAGGAAGAACAGACTATATAAAAAATTCAAACAGTCTGGTGATTCTACTGATTATTTAAGGTATTCTATTAGCCGCGCTACATACTCTTCGCTTAATAAACTATCTTATAGTATTTATATGCACAAATTGAAAGTCAATTTAAAACGCAATCCAAAAGCATTTCACAGATTTGTTAATCAAAAAAGGAAAATAGGTGGATTCCCTTTTACTTTAAAGTTCCAACAAACCGAATCTAGTGATGAAACCGTTATAGGCAATTTATTCGCCGATTTTTTCTCGATAAATTACTCAGTTCCAGATTATGATGAATGTTTTAAGTACCCATTTAATATTGCAAAATGTCAAACGATTAATATACCATTTATCGATATTTTGACAATCTCCAAGGAATTGAAAAGGATTAAATTTTCATATAATTGTGGACCTGACAACATCCCTAGTAATATCTTGATAAATTGTGCTGAAAGTATTTCCATCCCTTTGGAAATTTTATTCAACATGTCAATAAAATATGGTACTTTTCCTGAAATCTGGAAGGATTCTTATATTATTCCTTTTTTTTAAATCAGGTAACAGGTCTGATATTTCAAATTACCGTGGTATTGCAAAATTAAGTACTATACCCAAATTATTTGAAAAAATTATTACTAAACATTTATGCTTTCATACATCAAGTTTAATAACCAATAATCAACATGGATTTCGGAAGGGATGCTCTGGCATAACAAATCTTTTACACTTTTCAACAATTATACATCGTGGATTTTTAAAAAAACAACAAACTGACGTTATATATACTGATTTCAGCAAGGCATTTGATGAAATCAATCATATCCTCCTAAAGAAAAAATTGGGATTAATAGGTTTTGCCGATTTAACTGTCAAATGGATTTACTCTTACCTAACGAATAGGCAACAAATGGTCCGTTTTAATAACGCCTCCTCTAGATGCATAAAGGTTCTATCTGGAGTACCACAGGGAAGCCACCTTGGGCCGCTTCTTTTTTTGCTATTTATTAATGACTTGCCTGATGTCATTCAATCATCCAATATTTTGATGTATACTGACGATGTAAAAGTTTTTCTTAGTTATGGTCAAGTAACTGACCAGCAACGCCTCCAAGGTGACCTTAACTCGTTTCACAACTGGTGTAGAATAAATCGTATGGAACTAAATCTCAAGAAATGTTAATATATGTGCTTTGCAAGAAAGAAACCGATAACTGCGTGCTACTATATCAATGACCATCATTTGGAGGAAGTTGACAAAATACTAGATCTTGGATTGCTACTTGACTCCAATCTCAATTTTATTGCACATATCTATTTGACAGCAAACAAAGCTAGAGGTGTACTTGGATTTGTGAAGCATTGGGCTAAAGAGTTTGATGATCCATACGTTACCAAAAGCCTTTATATGTCTTTTGTTTGGGTACGGTTTTCCGTCGACCCTCGTCAAATTTGGTTTGTGAACAAACCGGTTTCGGCTGTTTGCCATCTTCAGTGTTCTTTTCGTACTAGTTGCGTTCTATTGTTAGTTGTGTTTATATAGTTCGTGTCTCCCTTCGTGTTATTGCGTTCGTCACTTTCTGTCTTTTTTGCCTGCATCTCTCTCTCTCCTCTTTCATTTGTCCCTTTTTACCTAATTTGTCGTCCCTTTTTCATTCGTCTTCTTTCCTAACTAAATCCTTTTACGATCATGCTTGTTGTCCGTTTTTGTTTATGTGTGAACCTATTGGGTTTTTTCTTTTTTCCTCTTTTATGTAACATAATAATCTGTAATTGTACGTTTATGATGTTCTTTATTGCCTTGGTCTTGCGCACCTGCGTAACGTTTTTGTGCTGGTGTAGTGTTTGTTTTCCTGTAAAAATGTTTCAACGGTTCAAATATTGTGTCCGAAGCAGTGTTTATCTGTTCATTTATTATTCGTCCGTCAAATGTTTTTTGTTTGTATATTTCCATGTTTTCCAATACATTTAGTCTCCTTCCTTTGTGCTGTGTGTGAAGCAGTTTAACCGTTGTCCTAATATGTCCTGGTGTACATTTGTTATCAAATATATGGTTCGCGAAGTTTGATTCTGGAGTCGATTTTGGTTCTCGTAGTTTTTTGTTATAGTCTCTAATGTGTTCCCTAAATCTGGTCTTAATTTTTCGTCCTGTTTGCCCGATGTAGCTATAATGACATGTACAAGTTAATTTGTACACTCCTTGTTTGTCTAGTATATTTGCCTCGGTTGTTTTATTCCGTAGTATTCTGCCTAGGTTGTTTCTTGTTCTGAATGCGGTATTGATGTTGTGTTTTCAAAAGAATTTCGCCAGTTTGTACGTTGATGTTCCCATATATGCTAATGTAGCCCATTTTTTTCCTTCCTTCTCCTGTTCTTTGTTCGTTCCAATTTGTCTCCTGATGTTATCTACGAGGCGCTTTTCGTATCCGTTGTCTTCCGCTATTGTGTATATTGTTTCCATTCCTTCATATACATTTGCCGTGTTAGTGGTGTTCTCTCGAGTCTTGTTATTAACTGCCTGATTGCTGCGTTTTTGTGTTGCTGGGGATGATTTGATGAGTTGTGTATTATTGTGTCCGTTGCTGTTGGTTTCCTGTATATTTCATATTCGACTCTGTTCGAGATTATGTTCCTCTTGATTGTTAGGTCCAGATAATTAATTCTCCCCTCCTCTTCCTTTTCCATTGTAAATTTGATGTCCTTGTGTCTTCCATTCAAGTAATCCAGAATTTGCTCCTCGTTATTTCCTTCTAGTATACATATTATGTCGTCGACATATCTTGCGTAGAATATTACTCCGAAGTTGGTTTTTAATTCCCTTACGTATTCCTCTTCTAAGTTCTGCATAAATGCTTCCATGAGGGTGGCAGATGTTGGATTTCCCATCCCTAGTCCTGTTATCTGTCTATATATATTGTTGTTAAATTTAAAGTAATTCTGTTCTAGTGTCGCTTTTAGTGTGCCTGTAAGTTGTATTGCCAGTTCCTTGTTTTCCGTTTTGTTCTCTACTGTCCTATGAACAATGTTCAATGTATCCGTTACCGGAATTGATGGATACAAGTCCTTTACGTCAAAAGAGACCAGTTTTGTCTTCTCCGTTATTTTCACATTCTTCAGTTTATCGATCAGTTCTGTAGTGTTGGCTATTGTATGCCTATATTCCAGGTCTAAGGTGTCTTTTAATATTGTCCTTATATATCCCGAAAGTTTGTAGCCTGGTGCGGATTTGTAATTAATTATGGGTCTCATTGGTGTGTTTGGTTTGTGTATCATCATCAGTGTTAATGTGTGCGATATGTCTGGTTTTATTATCCTTGTTGCTTTTTTTTATAATCTCCTTAATTTTCGTTTGGTATTCTTCCGTAGGATCATTTGACGGACGAATAATAAATGAACAGATAAACACTGCTTCGGACACAATATTTGAACCGTTGAAACATTTTTACAGGAAAACAAACACTACACCAGCACAAAAACGTTACGCAGGTGCGCAAGACCAAGGCAATAAAGAACATCATAAACGTACAATTACAGATTATTATGTCACATAAAAGAGGAAAAAAGAAAAAACCCAATAGGTTCACACATAAACAAAAACGGACAACAAGCATGATCGTAAAAGGATTTAGTTAGGAAAGAAGACGAATGAAAAAGGGACGACAAATTAGGTAAAAAGGGACAAATGAAAGAGGAGAGAGAGAGATGCAGGCAAAAAAGACAGAAAGTGACGAACGCAATAACACGAAGGGAGACACGAACTATATAAACACAACTAACAATAGAACGCAACTAGTACGAAAAGAACACTGAAGATGGCAAACAGCCGAAACCGGTTTGTTCACAAACCAAATTTGACGAGGGTCGACGGAAAACCGTACCCAAACAAAAGACATATAAAGGCTTTTGGTAACGTATGGATCATCAAACTCTTTAGCCCAATGCTTCACAAATCCAAGTACACCTCTAGCTTTGTTTGCTGTCAAATAGATATGTGCAATAAAATTGAGATTGGAGTCAAGTAGCAATCCAAGATCTAGTATTTTGTCAACTTCCTCCAAATGATGGTCATTGATATAGTAGCACGCAGTTATCGGTTTCTTTCTTGCAAAGCACATATATTAACATTTCTTGAGATTTAGTTCCATACGATTTATTCTACACCAGTTGTGAAACGAGTTAAGGTCACCTTGGAGGCGTTGCTGGTCAGTTACTTGACAATAACTAAGAAAAACTTTTACATCGTCAGTATACATCAAAATATTGGATGATTGAATGACATCAGGCAAGTCATTAATAAATAGCAAAAAAAGAAGCGGCCCAAGGTGGCTTCCCTGTGGTACTCCAGATAGAACCTTTATGCATCTAGAGGAGGCGTTATTAAAACGGACCATTTGTTGCCTATTCGTTAGGTAAGAGTAAATCCATTTGACAGTTAAATCGGCAAAACCTATTAATCCCAATTTTTTCTTTAGGAGGATATGATTGATTTCATCAAATGCCTTGCTGAAATCAGTATATATAACGTCAGTTTGTTGTTTTTTTAAAAATCCACGATGTATAATTGTTGAAAAGTGTAAAAGATTTGTTATGCCAGAGCATCCCTTCCGAAATCCATGTTGATTATTGGTTATTAAACTTGATGTATGAAAGCATAAATGTTTAGTAATAATTTTTTCAAATAATTTGGGTATAGTACTTAATTTTGCAATACCACGGTAATTTGAAATATCAGACCTGTTACCTGATTTAAAAAAAAGGAATAATATAAGAATCCTTCCAGATTTCAGGAAAAGTACCATATTTTATTGACATGTTGAATAAAATTTCCAAAGGGATGGAAATACTTTCAGCACAATTTATCAAGATATTACTAGGGATGTTGTCAGGTCCACAATTATATGAAAATTTAATCCTTTTCAATTCCTTGGAGATTGTCAAAATATCGATAAATGGTATATTAATCGTTTGACATTTTGCAATATTAAATGGGTACTTAAAACATTCATCATAATCTGGAACTGAGTAATTTATCGAGAAAAAATCGGCGAATAAATTGCCTATAACGGTTTCATCACTAGATTCGGTTTGTTGGAACTTTAAAGTAAAAGGGAATCCACCTATTTTCCTTTTTTGATTAACAAATCTGTGAAATGCTTTTGGATTGCGTTTTAAATTGACTTTCAATTTGTGCATATAAATACTATAAGATAGTTTATTAAGCGAAGAGTATGTAGCGCGGCTAATAGAATACCTTAAATAATCAGTAGAATCACCAGACTGTTTGAATTTTTTATATAGTCTGTTCTTCCTATTTTTAGTGTACGATAATTGTTTATTGTTCCAAGGAGGTCCAACCTTTTGCTTGGTTATTTTTTTCGGAATACAAAGATCCATAAAGGAATACACCTTATTGCTTTAGTCATTTGATCCACTTAATGAACGAACTTAATGATTTTAATTAGCTGATACTACTGAGTGACCCAAAATATTTCCTATTCCACTGCGTGAAGAAAAATGTCGAATTATTTGTGGATTTTGTGAATAACTTTGAATTTCCTTCGCAGCTAATTGTTTACTCAAGTTGTGAGAAAATATTTTTCTACGGTTTGTTGATTTTAGATAAGTATTATTTTCCATAAACATAAGTATGCAACAAATGCTGCTACATCGATAATATTATAAAAAAAACATTAAATGCTATCTATTGGCTCTTCTCTTCGTCGTATATTCACCTAGGCATTTGTCCACATTATCAACTCCACCCTTCTATTTATTGTAATCTAATATCATTCTGGTTTTTTTCTGGACCTTCAACCTCGGTGTTATATTGAGATGTGGAGATAAGTAGTGCCGATCTATTTTTCTTTGGGAATCCGTTTTCCCTAAGTCAGATGTGTGAACAAAATTAAAATGTGTTACTCCAGCTAAAAAAAGTATTCCCAAATTTTAATTCTGATGTGGTATAAGGCTTCCATATAAGTACACATTGGTCCTTTTTGCTTTTTTATGTATATGCTCACGTTTAGCACTGCTTTGCTTTCTCATTGGTTTTTCGCATTATGACATCACACATTTCTTCAGACATTATCAACTTCAATGTATTTGTAGTGCTAAGACCTGCTGATTTATATGCTGGTCCAACTTTGGAGCATTTTATGATATTATTTGCCAAAGTTCTTCGGACTGCAAGTGGTTGATTCGACCAAATTGTGCCATTTCGAGCTATATAATTCAATGCAAATGTTTCTACTGGATCTATTTCAAACTCTGTATCCGAATCTGTTTTATCATCAGGATCATATTTTGATAACTACAATTCCTCTGCATCAGAGTCATCAACTCTTGCACTATTAGCAATGTCTTCGTCGTCTGCAAACGTAGGTTCACATATACATACATACGTATCTTGATCATCTTCACTACTAATTGCCAAAAGTTCTTCAAATTTACAACTTACATACATATATATTTCTCGCTGTCTTCCATGCTTGGCCCTTGGCGGGCTAACTATTCTTCATTAGCCCTAATAATTCAGGTTATTGTTTTTTAATCTATAAATCTTTAAACTAATAACGAAATAGATGTGTACATACATATTTATATACATATATGTGTGTATGTATATACGTACACGCATATACATACATACATATGTATACACATACATACATATATAACCGAGCCTACCTTTTTTATTTAATTGCTATAAACATACATACATACATACATACATATGTATGTAAAGTTGCTAATAATAAAACTACGTTTGTTATCAAAGGTTTTACGAAGACTCCTTCTATTTTTATTTTCAAAACTTCAAAACAGAAACAAAACCCACTTAGTATATTTTATAATTAGTACAGGTAGAATATCACAAAGTACACATTCACACGGCCAATCCTGACTTCTATCGGTCTCCGATTAGATACTCCACAACTTCATCAAATCAGCAGAAGTCGATGTTATGTTGGGCCCTTCAGAGACTCCGATTTTCTTAACATCATACCTGTCGTTACATCTTACCGTAGTAACTGAATATGGCCCCAAAAATTTGTTCTTCAATTTCAAATTGTTTCCAAATTGAGTTCTTTTTATTGCCACTATATCGCCAACACTATACTTATATGCCCCTTTCTTGTTTTTGTCGTATTGTCTCTTCTGCATTCTTTGGGCCCTGCCTATTTCATCTCGTATAACTACTCGTTCCTCTTCACGTTTATCGCATATCCTTGTTGCTTTTTTTTATAATCTCCTTAATTTTCGTTTGGTATTCTTCCGTAGGATCATTTGACGGACGAATAATAAATGAACAGATAAACACTGCTTCGGACACAATATTTGAACCGTTGAAACATTTTTACAGGAAAACAAACACTACACCAGCACAAAAACGTTACGCAGGTGCGCAAGACCAAGGCAATAAAGAACATCATAAACGTACAATTACAGATTATTATGTTACATAAAAGAGGAAAAAAGAAAAAACCCAATAGGTTCACACATAAACAAAAACGGACAACAAGCATGATCGTAAAAGGATTTAGTTAGGAAAGAAGACGAATGAAAAAGGGACGACAAATTAGGTAAAAAGGGACAAATGAAAGAGGAGAGAGAGAGATGCAGGCAAAAAAGACAGAAAGTGACGAACGCAATAACACGAAGGGAGACACGAACTATATAAACACAACTAACAATAGAACGCAACTAGTACGAAAAGAACACTGAAGATGGCAAACAGCCGAAACCGGTTTGTTCACAAACCAAATTTGACGAGGGTCGACGGAAAACCGTACCCAAACAAAAGACATATAAAGGCTTTTGGTAACGTATGGATCATCAAACTCTTTAGCCCAATGCTTCACAAATCCAAGTACACCTCTAGCTTTGTTTGCTGTCAAATAGATATGTGCAATAAAATTGAGATTGGAGTCAAGTAGCAATCCAAGATCTAGTATTTTGTCAACTTCCTCCAAATGATGGTCATTGATATAGTAGCACGCAGTTATCGGTTTCTTTCTTGCAAAGCACATATATTAACATTTCTTGAGATTTAGTTCCATACGATTTATTCTACACCAGTTGTGAAACGAGTTAAGGTCACCTTGGAGGCGTTGCTGGTCAGTTACTTGACAATAACTAAGAAAAACTTTTACATCGTCAGTATACATCAAAATATTGGATGATTGAATGACATCAGGCAAGTCATTAATAAATAGCAAAAAAAGAAGCGGCCCAAGGTGGCTTCCCTGTGGTACTCCAGATAGAACCTTTATGCATCTAGAGGAGGCGTTATTAAAACGGACCATTTGTTGCCTATTCGTTAGGTAAGAGTAAATCCATTTGACAGTTAAATCGGCAAAACCTATTAATCCCAATTTTTTCTTTAGGAGGATATGATTGATTTCATCAAATGCCTTGCTGAAATCAGTATATATAACGTCAGTTTGTTGTTTTTTTAAAAATCCACGATGTATAATTGTTGAAAAGTGTAAAAGATTTGTTATGCCAGAGCATCCCTTCCGAAATCCATGTTGATTATTGGTTATTAAACTTGATGTATGAAAGCATAAATGTTTAGTAATAATTTTTTCAAATAATTTGGGTATAGTACTTAATTTTGCAATACCACGGTAATTTGAAATATCAGACCTGTTACCTGATTTAAAAAAAAGGAATAATATAAGAATCCTTCCAGATTTCAGGAAAAGTACCATATTTTATTGACATGTTGAATAAAATTTCCAAAGGGATGGAAATACTTTCAGCACAATTTATCAAGATATTACTAGGGATGTTGTCAGGTCCACAATTATATGAAAATTTAATCCTTTTCAATTCCTTGGAGATTGTCAAAATATCGATAAATGGTATATTAATCGTTTGACATTTTGCAATATTAAATGGGTACTTAAAACATTCATCATAATCTGGAACTGAGTAATTTATCGAGAAAAAATCGGCGAATAAATTGCCTATAACGGTTTCATCACTAGATTCGGTTTGTTGGAACTTTAAAGTAAAAGGGAATCCACCTATTTTCCTTTTTTGATTAACAAATCTGTGAAATGCTTTTGGATTGCGTTTTAAATTGACTTTCAATTTGTGCATATAAATACTATAAGATAGTTTATTAAGCGAAGAGTATGTAGCGCGGCTAATAGAATACCTTAAATAATCAGTAGAATCACCAGACTGTTTGAATTTTTTATATAGTCTGTTCTTCCTATTTTTAGTGTACGATAATTGTTTATTGTTCCAAGGAGGTCCAACCTTTTGCTTGGTTATTTTTTTCGGAATACAAAGATCCATAAAGGAATACACCTTATTGCTTTAGTCATTTGATCCACTTAATGAACGAACTTAATGATTTTAATTAGCTGATACTACTGAGTGACCCAAAATATTTCCTATTCCACTGCGTGAAGAAAAATGTCGAATTATTTGTGGATTTTGTGAATAACTTTGAATTTCCTTCGCAGCTAATTGTTTACTCAAGTTGTGAGAAAATATTTTTCTACGGTTTGTTGATTTTAGATAAGTATTATTTTCCATAAACATAAGTATGCAACAAATGCTGCTACATCGATAATATTATAAAAAAAACATTAAATGCTATCTATTGGCTCTTCTCTTCGTCGTATATTCACCTAGGCATTTGTCCACATTATCAACTCCACCCTTCTATTTATTGTAATCTAATATCATTCTGGTTTTTTTCTGGACCTTCAACCTCGGTGTTATATTGAGATGTGGAGATAAGTAGTGCCGATCTATTTTTCTTTGGGAATCCGTTTTCCCTAAGTCAGATGTGTGAACAAAATTAAAATGTGTTACTCCAGCTAAAAAAAGTATTCCCAAATTTTAATTCTGATGTGGTATAAGGCTTCCATATAAGTACACATTGGTCCTTTTTGCTTTTTTATGTATATGCTCACGTTTAGCACTGCTTTGCTTTCTCATTGGTTTTTCGCATTATGACATCACACATTTCTTCAGACATTATCAACTTCAATGTATTTGTAGTGCTAAGACCTGCTGATTTATATGCTGGTCCAACTTTGGAGCATTTTATGATATTATTTGCCAAAGTTCTTCGGACTGCAAGTGGTTGATTCGACCAAATTGTGCCATTTCGAGCTATATAATTCAATGCAAATGTTTCTACTGGATCTATTTCAAACTCTGTATCCGAATCTGTTTTATCATCAGGATCATATTTTGATAACTACAATTCCTCTGCATCAGAGTCATCAACTCTTGCACTATTAGCAATGTCTTCGTCGTCTGCAAACGTAGGTTCACATATACATACATACGTATCTTGATCATCTTCACTACTAATTGCCAAAAGTTCTTCAAATTTACAACTTACATACATATATATTTCTCGCTGTCTTCCATGCTTGGCCCTTGGCGGGCTAACTATTCTTCATTAGCCCTAATAATTCAGGTTATTGTTTTTTAATCTATAAATCTTTAAACTAATAACGAAATAGATGTGTACATACATATTTATATACATATATGTGTGTATGTATATACGTACACGCATATACATACATACATATGTATACACATACATACATATATAACCGAGCCTACCTTTTTTATTTAATTGCTATAAACATACATACATACATACATACATATGTATGTAAAGTTGCTAATAATAAAACTACGTTTGTTATCAAAGGTTTTACGAAGACTCCTTCTATTTTTATTTTCAAAACTTCAAAACAGAAACAAAACCCACTTAGTATATTTTATAATTAGTACAGGTAGAATATCACAAAGTACACATTCACACGGCCAATCCTGACTTCTATCGGTCTCCGATTAGATACTCCACAACTTCATCAAATCAGCAGAAGTCGATGTTATGTTGGGCCCTTCAGAGACTCCGATTTTCTTAACATCATACCTGTCGTTACATCTTACCGTAGTAACTGAATATGGCCCCAAAAATTTGTTTTTCAATTTCAAATTGTTTCCAAATTGAGTTCTTTTTATTGCCACTATATCGCCAACACTATACTTATATGCCCCTTTCTTGTTTTTGTCGTATTGTCTCTTCTGCATTCTTTGGGCCCTGCCTATTTCATCTCGTATAACTACTCGTTCCTCTTCACGTTTATCGCAAAATGGCTCTACAAGTTCTTCATGAATAATATCGTTTATTCCTATGTCATATTCTGTTTTCATTGGAACCCCCGTAAGAACCTCATGTGGTGATTTCCTGACTACTTGATGTGCGTAGAGTTTATGCATCTTTGAACCTTATCAACATACTTGTACCATTTGCTTGAATCATCTATAGAAAGTTTCGATAAAACTGAAATTATAGCAGCATTAACACGTTCAACCTGACCATTTCCTCTGGGCACTCCCGTGGTTGTCTGCAAATGTTGTACATTCCTTGAATTACAGAATTCTTGAAAGTCTTGGGATGTAAACACTGCCCCTCTATCAGTCACAATTTTTCGCGGATAACCAAAAGTTTTAGCTAGTTGTTCAAAACGCTCTATAACCTCTTTTGCTGACGTTGTTTTAACAGGATAAATCCAAGTGAATTTCGAAAACCCATCAACAATCACCACCAAATATTTATATCCCTTAGCAGTCGAAGTCATTGGACCCAGATGATCCATATGTAATGTTACCAATGGTAAGTCATCTTTGGGTATCGGATACAAAAAACCTTCTTGTTTACCACGTTTACGATTCATGATTATACACTGAATGCAACTCTGAATTACTTTCTCCACCTTTGACTTCAAATCATCTATAAAATACTCTCTTTCTATTACATCAATAGTCTTTTGGACACCAAAATGTCCCTTCTCGTGTGATCTTTTGATAATATCTCTTTGTAGCAACTCAGGAACAACACAAACATCTCCACTCTTTTCACCTTTCATTAAAATTCCATCACACACGAAATAATTATTATAAGGCTCTCTTTCCAAAACTTTCTTTAAAGCAATTATTTTTTCGTCTTCATTCTGTTTTCTCTTTATAAATGCTCTTAATGGTGATTCTATTACATTAATTGGATTTCGACTGAGAGCATCAACATGCTTTATTCTTTCTCCCTTTCTGTGTTCCATTATGTAATCGTATTCCTCCAGATATAACGTCCACCTCCTCACCCTCGGCGGAATATCTTTTTTATTAATAGTTCTTTGAAATGCTGCACAATCTGTTACTATTTTAAATTTAACACCCAGCAGATAAGGTCTTAGTTTTTTCACCGCTTCCACAATTGCCAAAACCTCTAACTCATAGGAATGATAGTTCTTCTCGGCGTCTGTTGTGCACTTACTCCAAAAATATACCGGATGAAATTTACCTTCATACTGCCGTTGTAACAAAATGGCACCTAACCCTACCTTACTTCCATCGGTATGTAGTTCTGTTATAGCCAAAGGATCATAAATTTGCAAAACAGGTTTACTTAACAGTTTCTCTTTTATTAATTCAAATGAATTCAGCTGTGCGCTGCCAAACATTATATTCACTGCGCCCTTCTTTAAAAGCTTAGTTAGTGGAGCAACAATCATGCCATAATCCTTTACAAACTTCCTAAAGTACCCAGTTAATCCAAGAAAACTTTGCAGTTGTTTTCCGACTGTAGGTATTGGGAAATTTCTCACAGCTTCAATTTTTACCACTGAAGGATAAATATGGGAGTCCGATATGGTATACCCAAGGTACTGTACCGTCGTTTTTAAAAACTGGCATTTTTTCCAATTTATTTCCAAGCCACTGTTAGCTGCAACTCCCAAAACTTTCCTTAGCCGCAAAATCCCCTCTTCGTAATCTTTTGAGGGTATAATTATGTCATCTACATATTGAATAACAACTCTTTGCTTTATAAGATCCGAAAAAACATGGGATACAAATCTATTAAAACTTGATGGAGAATTACACAAACCAAATGGAGTTTTCTTGAACATGTATTGCCCATCAGTAGTTGAAAAAGCAGTATATTTCATACTATCTTCATGCATCGGAACGTGAAAAAACCCATTTTTCATATCAATTGTAGAAAAAACTTTTGCATTAACCAATTTATCAATCTGATCGTCAATTCTCTGCATAGGAAATCTATCCTTTTGTACTACCTTGTTAAGTTTACGATAGTCCACGCATAAACGATAGCCACCATCTTTTTTCCTCACCACTACAACTGGACTCGAAAATTCTGTTTCGCACGGACTTATGATATCATTTTCTAACCATTCCTCAATTTGGTCTGAAACAACCTTTGCTTCTAAAGGTGATAATCTTCTTGCTCGTTGATATATTGGCGTCTCATCATTTAAAATAAGCTGAGTTTTTATTGGACAACTCATACATTTCTTTGGAATGTAATTACTGTACATGTCACAAACTACACTCTTGAACCGACTATCCACATCCAATTCAACCCCATCTTCTACAACATTAATTCCATCAAGAAATAATCTACCACAACCTTGAGGCTTTACTTGTGGCGTTTGCTTCAAGAATAATTCTCCATTAACCATATGCAATTCGCACTGTTTTAAAAATTCTCTTCCCAGAATAGCATCGTAGCACATATTGTTGTCAGGCATAATGTAAAACGCAACTTTATACTTTCCTTCACCAACTTTCATTTCAGTATCAAACCAATTCTGACCAATTCCAACAAAAGTTCGAGAAGTTTCAACACATCTTGGTTCTCCAATATTACAGTATACTTTCTTTTTCAATAAATTAACGCAACTACCAGTATCCACCAATGCCTTAAACTGAAAACGTTGTATCTGTGCTATAACAACAGGGTCGTCTCTAGAAACCATATTCACATTAGAAACACTACCATCTTTAAAACCATCCGATTTAACCACCGGACAATTCTTTGAAATATGTCCAAAAACATTACATTTAAAACATTTTATACCTCGATTTGCATTTGGACACTTATTTGCATTATGACCATCCATCCCACAATTAAAGCATTTTCCTTGCAATTTGTTACCAGCTCTAGACGCTTTCAAACGTTCGTATTCAACAAACTTAATTTTAAGTTGTTCCAGGCTTGTAGCTCCATACAATACCATCTTCTCAATTGATTGATCTTTAATACCATCGACAATATAAGCAATTGTAGATGACGTATCCAAATTTATTGAAACTGCCAGTTCGGTCATACTGTAAAAATAACTTCTCCATGATTCAGTGCACAGTTTCCTCTTACCTCGAAGCTTTTCATGCACACTCTTACTGTTGACCTGTAAATGAAACTCATTAATTAACTTTTCCTTAAACATTAACCATGAATGAATATTGGCTTGTTTCAATAAGTAAGCCTTCGCCGCTCCACGTAATTGCCTACGTGCAAAAAATATTGCTTCTTGATCAGACCATTTACACATCTTTACCATATCATCTACTGCAGATAACCAGCTCTCAACAGGTACCCCAAAATCTTCCCCATTGAACGTTTCTACCAAGCCTTCAACATCCTTAAAACTTAAAAAACAACTCGATCCCCTTCCCGGAAACATTGCTGACATTGACTGATTCTCACGTATATTCTGCTCACCACTTTCCTCTGAACCCTGATTATTTGCAGAAGGTTAATTCTCTTCATCCTCCGTTGCTTCGACTTCATCTTCAACATTCTCTGTTTCTTTCGCCACAATATTCATTAGCCGAAATTTAAGAACAGCTTTCGATCCAATTACTGAAGCCTCACGTCTCTCTAGTTCTTCCCTAAGTTGACTTATCGACATCTTGTCAACTACAGAAAGCAGAAGATTCCCATTCTCCATAATTACACGTTTATTTTCTCTGTCTTTATAGCGTCTTATCCGTCTTTAGGTTGAGCCCCCAAATGTAAAGTTGCTAATAATAAAACTACGTTTGTTATCAAAGGTTTTACGAAAACTCCTTCTATTTTTATTTTCAAAACTTCAAAACAGAAACAAAACCCACTTAGTATATTTTATAATTAGTACAGGTAGAATATCACAAAGTACACATTCACATGTATGTACGTATATTTCATATATCAAAACTTTATTTTTGGCAACCTCTCTTCAGACAAAAGTTTGAAGTCTGGATCTAAAAGCCCAACTATATTATGCAAATACCTAATAATCATATGTATGTGGCAAACTATAATGTACTTAACAAAACTTTTCGTCAAATGTCATTTGCATAAGCAAAGTACGAAACTGATCGCACATTCCGTACGGAAACAGCTGTTTTGCATTGTGTTATAGATGCAGTAGTAGCCAAATTCCAATGGAGGGCAAAAAATATTTTATCTGAATTTAATATTAAATATACAGAGAAAAAATAGCTTGTATGCCAAAAGAGACGCGTTTTATTATAACGGCAATTCAAAGGAACCAGGGCCTTTAAACATTTTATTTTCTTTTCCATTTTTTTAACACACAGTTTGCAATAAAATTTAATTTTGTATTGTTTATAAATTCAATGATGCACACAGTTGCATTTTTAGTACTTTTGGCCCAAATAATACATAGAGCGATATATGTGTAATTTTTCCTTCGTAGTTTTCTTAAAACTATTAACAAAACATTATAAATTTGTATAAGGATAGTATTAAGTGTACAAAATACGGTTATTAAACGCCTTTTTGCTAATAAATTTTATTTATTTACAACGAAATTATTTTTTTTTTTCAAAAGTACGAATAAAACAAATGTGCAACTGTGCATAATAATTTCTATATTCATGTAAGTACAATATAGCCACGTAAAAGTCTTTAATGATTCGCTTAAACATTTGACACACTTTTCGTTCAATTTTTGACAGCTTTTGTATATTATAGTTGGGCCTTAATGTTGTAGTCTAATGAAAAACGTGTACTTATTGAAAAATAACCAATTTTTCGTTAAATTTTTTACTAAGGGAATTCCCCTTAACTATACCGCACAAGAGAAAGTAGCCACTGCGATAATAACAACGGCGTCAATTTTCATAACATAGGCCGTCCTATTTAAATTTTCCGGAAAAATTTAAAACAGGAGAAATCCACTACCAAACTACCCGGGTATGTTGGTTGTGTGTTTACAGGATTATTTTTAGTTTCCGACATAAAGGTTAAGAGTTTTACTCTAACTACAGTAATAGATCTCCTACAGCAATTATCTAGTAAAATATTTATTTATTTATTTATTTTTTCATCTATTATAATTGAAATTATATTAACTCTAATAACTAAAGCACTAGCAACTAAGACTATCGGCCAAGAGTAGAATATTAGAATATCAAATTTGATACAAATTTGACACAAATTTGAACAGCTTAGTAACGGTTGTTGCTTTGATTTAATTGTAATAAATTCAGGGTATTGCAGTTTTATATACTTTTATTCTTTTGAATTACATAAAGGTGGCACTCTTTCATTACAGTAATTCCAAAATTGGTTACTAATTTCCAGATTAAATACACCTTTATTACACCATTCTATGGCATCAGTCTTAATTATTGGTTGGTTATTGGCAAAGTTTACTAAAGTTTAAAGCATACTTTAGGGGTCACTTTAAAAAATGAAGTGTGGTTGTTGAAACTGCTAAATATGATAATAATGTTCTCGATGGCTCTAAATTTTTCTTATTGTTAGCTTTAAGTTTATTTCTTTCTTAATAATTGACACAATACAAAATAAACTTTTGTGAAGTCTGCGCGAAGCAGCATTGCCACTGACAGTTTATTAGAAACAAGTTAATAGAAATTAAGAACCTATTTAATCGCAGAACCTTTTTTTTTAATTTTGCGAAAAATTTCTATTTTCCATTTTAATACCACAAACGATACAAATATATAAAATGTCGCAAATGGTTTAGTACAAAATTAAGTTAATTAAATATGCAAATAAATAATAATAAATGTAAATAGCAAATTACTAATAATTAAATTGTCAGCAAGCTTACAGGGAAGAAGTATTTTTGCAATATTTGAATTTTAAAAAATTAAAAGTGATGTTAATAAATATTGTATTACGCCATTATGACTATACATGTTAAATTAATATCCAAAAAGAAAATTTAAGATTTAAAAAGCCAAGCATTATTACTGTCGTTTAACACAAAATACAATAGTTTATAGTTACTTTACATAGGTAAACAATTTGTTGTGTGGTGGCGGCTCTCTAAAATGCGTATGTGCAAAGTTAGTTCCATAACCATTAAACACATGTCGAAAATAGCTGAAAGTATTGCTGTTGTTATGACAATATAAGGAAAAAAAAAACAATAATTTTCAAAAAACAAAAACTTAAAAATACAAACATGATATTACAGCATGGAACTTAAATTCGGCACGAATAAAATTGGTCAGTTGAAAATAACCGATTTGGATAAGTATTTCTCATGAAATAAATCTATTTCGTTAAATCGTTCACGCTAATTTTAGTACTTACGAGATTTCGTACAATATCTAGTTGATTTTTCTATATTTTCCACACAAATAAATTATACTTTTACACTTTATTTTGATAAAACCTATTTAAAATCTAATAATACTTACAGATGCAAGTATGTTTATACATTTTCGAAATCATACCAAAAATTGCTACGCTGAAATTCAAATAAAAAACAAAGTTAATAAAAAATTGTATATATTTAAAATTCTTAAAAATTAATAAAATAATTTTATAAAAGAAAAAAATTTTTGAAGTGTAAATTCTAAGTGCAATTTAATCATTTTCAAAATGTCCGTTTTTATAATTGTGAATATTAAATCTTGTTATTGTCAAAAAAAAATATAGTTAAACGAGCTATATTTTTAGAACGATGTAAAACACATCTTATAGATATCTGTGTAATGTAAATACGGAGAGCATCTACGGAAGAATTTTTTAAAAAAAATTTACTTTAAAATATATATCTAACACAAATATAATGGAGTATTCTTTTTTTTTTGTTAATTTCTTTTGCAATGTTATAAACTGTAAATCATTAAATAATTATTTTAAAGCATTTTTTAATGTTTTCATAACTAAAAAAGTACTAATTTTTACTGTGAGATAATTATTAGACAAATTAAAAATCTGTGCAGTAGTATTAAATAACAATTATAAAAGACAAATTTTCAAAGAAACGAATATATTTATATATAAATAAATTGATCAGCTTTTATATAACCTTAATCATTGTAGTTTTTTTTATTTCTGTATTTTATTTAAAAAAAGTAATTCAATACTATTTAGAATAAGAAAACTCTTAAGAAATTTTGTACAATTTAATTCAACCCAGACAAGAAATTTTAATTTGTAGTTGGCAATGCTGTTGTGATTTGAAGCAAAAACAGCAATAGCAAAAATCCTAATGTCACGACGAATTCGCATGGCACACACACTATGACGATAAAAAGCAAAAAGAAGAAAGCACGAAGCGGTTATTAAAGCATTTTGGTTCATTTTTCTTAAACGAAGACGCGAATTGATGAAATTTTTTTTTGCAAATCTCAAAAACATAACGCTATAGTAAAACGTTTTAAAGTAACACAGATATAAAAAATATTGCTTAAACTTAACAATAGTGAAAGCCCAAATAATTTTTTGAAACAATAAAATTAAAACGTTAACTAAATTGCATAAGTAACAAACAGCGGTATTAAATCTAAAGAAAATTTAGAAAAGCCCTTTCGTGAAAAGTACATAAAAGAAATGGAAAAAGTTGTTTTTGAAAAGTAAAAAAGACATTAAATAATAGTTATTGTTCCAAATATAAGAGAAGAGATTCTTTTAAACAAAATTTATGGTTCATTTTTAGAGAAACATTTGTTGGTGTATTGTGATGAATTCGCTGAGATGCTTTTGCAAGTTTTTATGTTTTTCCTTATGCGAGAGATGTCGCCGTTTTTTCCGTGTCTCTTTTGGTTTTTTCTAAGCAGTGGTTGTACTATAATTTTGATTTGCCATTTTTATAGTGTTAAATTTTATTTATGCAAATGATAGCATTTTACTATGAAATTTTTAGGGAAAAGAAAAAAGTATTTAAATAAGTATAGAAATACAAAATTTGTTCGCATAAATTAGCAATACTTTTGTTTTGTCTTTTAATAGTCACGCGGTTGTTTGTTGAACTATTTCTTTTTTTTAGAAAATTCTTATACATCTTGATTAAATAATTTTGCATTTAAAAATTAAATTTGTAGTAAGCAAGAGTTTAGATTTATGTTTTAAAGGTTAGGCGTCGCTAATTTTTTTGAAGTGTTCAAAAACAGTACTTGCTTGTATAACTGCAAAATTACAGAGTATTAAAATAATTTAATAAAAGTTTGATATATAAAAATGAATATATTTGATCAATAGATATTAGAAATAATCAATACTTAGAAACATTTAAAAGAATTCTTATTCAGAACGACGGAATATCAATAAATAATATTGAAGAAGATAACAAATTAGTATTTATGATAAATTAGTGAAAACTGTTTTAAGAAATGTTTGTCATAAACAAGATTTTTATTTCTGGCAACACTAGTTAAGTTCTCATCGTTAAAACGGAAAGCATTTCTGTGTAAAGCATTAGAACAAAAAGAAAAGAAAAACAAAATTACTACATCAATAAAATAATAACAGTGCAAGGTGTTCTGAAAAGACTATTGAACATTTTTTATAATATTGTTATTTGAATATTTTTAATTTTTTAGGCCTTTTAGTGCAGTACTAGGTCCGTTTCTCGGCATTCGTATATAATTACCTTGCAATAAGCAACAGTGCTGTTTAAATCAATGTTAAGATAATTTTAAATAAGTGTTAAATGTAAAAGAAACAGCTAAGAACCAGTGGAGAAATAAACAAACAAAAATAAGTGTTTTTACAAATAAATTTAACAATAAAATTATTACCAATCTCTTCCCCCCTCTTTCCGATTATCTTGCTGTAAGATTTTCTGCCTTCCTTCTCCCCTCTTCATCAACACAAATTCACACTGTTATTTGGATTTAGAAAAAAATTTATTCTACTTTTTTGGTGTCCAGCAAACTGTTAAACTGTCATGGCCGGTAAGTTTTTTTCTCGTTGCTTTGCTAAATGTATACATAAGTTGAAGTGTGAGTATATGATTAGATTTGTGTGAGTGCTGTGTGTGTTTATATTTTTTAGGCTATTGCTTTTTATTAAATTTTTCACCCCACGTTTTGTGGCGCAAAAAAACAAAAAGAAATGCCTAACAAATCTCGAAAAAAAGTGTTAGAACTGCTGATTTTTATATTCCACTTTATTTTATTGTATGCAAATGATGCAAAATGAAAAAGTTGACTTGTATAATCCTTTTAAACGGGATTTACCGACAAGTATTTGGTAAAAATATATCTAGTTAAATTATAAAAATGTGTTTCATAAATTCTTTTATATAATTTTCGTGTTCGTGTTCTACTTATCTCTAAATAAATATGCGTTCAGACTACTGAAATATTAATAAGTTTACCGCCCCAAAATAGTAGTTTAGATTAAAAATTTGATGAATATATTGAAACCAACACCTTCCGATCCTGGAATCAATGCGAAAAATTGACGTTTTGGACAGCGGGGAAAATAATACCATTGCTATCAGAGGTTTTAAATCCGATTTATAAATTTCTTTCCAAGATACATATATCGTAAATTTTTTGACTAAATATTAAAACTTTTTGTGTCCTAGTAGCTTTTCACTAGGAGAAATCCCTGATTAAACCAGCCAACGCCTTAAAACAGTGGGCTTGTATTATGTAGCATTCAGCTTTTCTCAAGTGTCACATCCTATTTGAGAGGATGATTCTTTTATCATCTTTTACCTTCTTCATGCAGGACGTTAGAAAAAAAATCTGATTGAAAACTGTCGCTAACACAATAATCAAATGAAATGGTGGCCCAATTTGCTTATGACTATGTTGGACTAAATTTCTAAAATAAATGTAAAAATTTCAAGTATGGAGAACGATAGAAGTGCATCTTGTTAACAAACTAATTTTGATTTTGCCATCTTTCGTTGTTTCCATGAAAATAACCTTATCCCACAGAGAATCTCAATTTTTTAAATTTCTTAAATGCATAAAAACCCTTTCCAACTTGCAGTGCATTGAAAGAACGGCGATTTGAAATTTTTATGAAAAAAAAGTTAAACTTAGTTTGATATCTGAAATAATTTAAACCGAAATAAGCAACAATAGGAGGAATATTAACATATATTATCATAAAATTTGTGTTTAAAGGAACCTAACACACTTAACGTAGATTGACTTGAAAATCATTCAAAATATTTATTATTATTATTAACACATCTTGTTCCAGCGCCACCCGCCGTGACTAATAAATCATTATAGAGATTGAAAACTCAGATAACGATCTAGTAATAAGTAAAGTATAGTAAATATTATTAAATTATAACAAAGTTTCTACTTTTTAACCAAAATGAATGATCTTCTAGACTCTAAATGTTTTATGTACGCAATAACAATTTAATTAAGAAATAAAAACATAGAATATCCATTTGCAGCGTTAACTAAATTTCTATTTCTATCATTCGACGACCTTTTTTTTAAAGAAATATATGCCAGAGAAGTATAGATTTTCTTTTATATTTTTAATTATTAATAATTATTAAATTTAAGATTGAATTTTATTTGAAATATTTTTATTATTGATAGCTACCTGGTGAATAGATATGAACAATGCTAGAGAAGGTCGAAGTGTAACAGAAAGTCCACATTTTTAATTTGGTATACATATATTGATGTCAATAATTTTCATTAAAAACAAAATCTGCTTTGATAGATTATGATCTCAGATGTAAAATCGATAAAAAAAGAATGATTTTGAAGTTTTTCTAAAAACTATAAAAGTATGCCATTGTAAACATAAAATCAAAATATTCAATTGCAAAAGCAAACTTAAATAAATAAATTTGATAAAAACAAGTGTTTGTTTAACTTACTAATTATGAAAAAGTTTTTCTTAAATATATATTTTGATATTCAATTTATACTAATTATTTTAATTTTGTTTATCGTTTAGAATTTATTATTTCAATATACATAAAAATCAAGTATCTAGTTGCCTTTTAAAATAATACTGTTTTACCTTGGTCGTCATTTCTATTATTTACAAAAATATGTAAACGTTACATTAGGTAAAGTTTACCGAATATGTTGAGGATAGAGATAGTCATATTTCTATACATATGTACATTCATAAATTTGTATTGAACATGGTAATTTTTACAGTTAATAAACTGCTAGTCACTATAGTCGTAGTGTATTTGGCCTCCTTTTTCTAGAGGATAAATTGACCTAAAATGACACATGACCAAAAAAATATTACCTTTGGAAATGATGCTTCAAAGAATATTTTACAAAGCTATCCGATTCAAAAAATCATTATGCATCATTTTTGGGAGGATAAGTGGCTATTTTGGACTGATATGGAATAGCACATGTGTAACACATTTAGTTCCTAAAAGCGTTTTGACATTTAACAAAACTAAAAAAATAATGTGCTTGAACATCAATTTTAAATTTGTAGGTTTGATACAAACCTTTTTATTTATTAGATCTTTGTTAAAATGATAGCGACCACTGTTAAAGAAAGTAAAATTCTGGTTATGCACCCAAGCTGGCATTTTCACAGAATTAACTAAAAACGAAAAATTAAAATCGATTATGGATATGTATTTGGAATTTTTAACAGTGCTTCCGACTTGCGATGTTAAAAAAATTGAAAGTATGGAGAACGAGAGAAGTGCACCTCGTAACAAATTAATTTTGATTTTGGCATCTCTCGTTGTTTCCATGAAAAAAAGCTTATCCCTCATTTAAATATTTTTTAAATGCCTAAAAACTTTTTCCAACGCGTACAGTTATGAAGTATGAAGAATGATAGAAGGGTACTTCATTAACAAATCCTATTTTGATTTGACCATCTTTCTTTAATTCCATGAAAATATCGGTTTGATTGCCTAATCGAAATTGTTATTTCTTTAACAGTTCTATGCTATCATTTTAATGAAGCTCTGTTAAATGAAAAGGTTTGCGTCTTGGTTAAAAATTTTAAAACTTATCTTCAAACAAACATCACCTTTAAAATTTGGAAAAGGATTTCGGTCCTGGTATATGAAAGAGTTGTGGAGAAGACTTCTAGCAATGTCTTTATTACATTCTAATAGTCGGATATATTGCCAAATTTTTTTAAGAAGACTAAAAAAAAAACCTGTGCTACAAAATAACTAAATGGATAAAATTTTTTTATTGACTTTGCACAGCTTATAGGGTTGGCTTTTAAATTTGAAGAAACTTAACACCCTAAAATTATGTTTTGTTAAGCATACTGCCACCAATTTTGTTTGTCATTCTTTTAAACTTGCTTTATTTTAATTTTTCTTGAAAACTACATATGTATTTGAAAATGCTACAAAACGTTTACTTTGTTGTGTATTATGCTTTATATAATAATATTATAACTTCATGCAATGCGTTACATCAAAAACATATGTGTATATAATTCGACATATTTGTTTTCACATGAATTTTGTTTTCAGAACAGACTGTTACTTGTTTTAGTGACTCAGGTTGTAAAATTTTAATAAACCATCAGGGTCTAAATGATAGAGTTTTCGTTGTGCGTTTCGTACACTAAGTGCAAGGTAATTACTAGAAACCTGGGACATAAAGCACATACATAATTAAGTTAAAATCAAAGAATTTTATATAATAATAATAGTTATTTCACCTTTTTAATATTTTATTTTTTAAGCACTAGGCCTTTTTTATAAAAAATTTAAATCTTTATTTTTTTTTACATTATTTTTCAATATTTCGCCAAACCATTGGTTGGCATCTTCAGGATAAACAAAAACAATAAATCAAAAATTAAAATGAAATATTTTTTGTTAACTAACAAATTCAAAATAATCAAAAATTAAAAAAAAAAATAAAAAATTA